>VZSC01019644.1:58922-117044 GCA_013398225.1 Steatornis caripensis
CAGCACTTCCAGGTCCTTCTCTGCAGAGCTGCTCTCCAGCAAGTCAACCCCCAGCCTGTACTGGCACATGGGGTTGTTCCTCCCCAGGTGCAAACCCATGGCGCTACCACGCTGCTTCATCTGCAACCGCCCACCCCTTCCGCCGCCGCCTGGCCGTGAGGGGCCAGGTTATTTCTAGCATGGTTATTTCTAGCATACATGGCACAGGTTATTTCTAGCCTGGTAATTAAGGGTGAGAGAATGATATGGAAGACGCGGCATATGGTTCTACATAATTTGAAGAGGTGGTTGGAACTAAAAATTCAGAAATTAAAATTCTTCCCTTTCACCTCCTCTCCACAGACATGGTAATGGGTCAATGTGATCCATGAAAAAGTCTATGCATTAAAAAAATATGTAAATCTTGGCCAGTGGAAAACCCTTTCAAATCTTTCAGTGACTATTACCAATCTATTTGATGAGTCAGCTGCTACCAATTCAAATATGTTAAAAAACTAGTGTGAAACACACATGCGTTGCATATGCTTATTAATGTTTTAGAAAGGAGAGGGATAGTGTCTGTTGGAGACATGAGGAAACTTGCATTGCAGAATCTGCATCCTTAGTCTTCTAGATCTCTTTCACCCTGATGGGAAGAATTTTGTGAAGTCCTTAGTTGTTGTGAGTAGAGAAATAAAGTTTATTTCTATGACCTTTTTCTGTTCTGACTTGAAAAGGTAAGCAGAATGATTAGACTTGCTTTCCAGGTTTAACACAGGGTTTTTTTACGTTTCATACTCCTTCCATTAATACTAGTGGCCTTTTGTGTCTGAGCTAATGAATGAGTATGAGTGGGTACGAGATAGCACGTCCTACATTTTGATCTCGGGTAGACTCTGAAATATATGCACTTGATGCTGGTTTGCAGAAAACATTACTTATCCTTAAAACTCTTAACCTTAAAAACTAGCAGTATTGTGAAGGTAAAATCACAAGCTCCGATGAGCCATGCTGTGCTGAGATCCATAATTTCATCTTTAGTATAAATTAGGTGGACCTGTAGGCCAACAACCGTCCACTGTCATGTTTCCCCATATCGGTCTTAGAACTGTGAACAAAGTTTCTGCAAGTTAAGAAAAAAGTTCTTAACTTCTGCAATTTGTAATATTCCCTAGAGAGTCAACAGTTTGTGTCAAATTAGAATAATGACCATATTGTGATTATACATACAGATTTATTGAAGATGTACAGAGGACAAATGGTTATATCAACCAGAAGCAGATATCACACACTTCATCAGTATGCAGAGAATCGTTGTGTCAGCAAGAGAAATGACTTAGAAGTAGTAGAGAACTATTTATTGTGCTAGTGATTTGTGGGGAAAATCCTGAATGTTGGAAGCATAACGTGTTGGTCGTTATATTTGAAAACTTGCTATGCTCAATGATGCAAGGATGTATGAATAGGCATTTAATCAACATGACTCCAAGCCTCAGTCTCAATTGGGTGTGTTTTAGTTAATGAATGCAAGATGGGTTGTGGGTTTTTTGACTGAACAATGAAATAGAAATAATTTATGAAATATTGGTTGTGGTTTTACATACTTTTCTCTAGAAAATAAATGCTAAACATCATGAAGCTTGATTGAATGCTCTTCTTTGACACTCAAATAGCTCCTATATCACTGTGAAAAGTATTTATGGAAATTGTAGAATGTGAAAAAGCAACCTAAACAGATGCTACACATAAGCAGTTGTTTGATAGCAATTGAGGACACAACAGTAGTAAAAGTTGACTCAGCAGACTGTTTCGGTGATTCCTAAATTCTCAAGACAGGGATGGATGTACATGTTTGTTTAGGCTCTTCTCTGAATCAGTGTGTAAAATATTATTTCAGAGATTAGTTGGAAGTAAGCAATTTTTAAATGTGCGTTTGACACGTAAGAACAAAGTCAACAGGTTTTACCATAATCAGATAATGTGGGAC
This sequence comes from Steatornis caripensis, assembly GCA_013398225.1. NCBI lineage: Eukaryota > Metazoa > Chordata > Aves > Caprimulgiformes > Steatornithidae > Steatornis > Steatornis caripensis. The sequence goes on from VZSC01019644.1 coordinate 60,889, forward strand.
ATGAATTCAAATTGAAATATATGCAGTTGCTTAGGCATAGTTTACAAAGTGTTATAATGGAGTTTGAAAAGATTCCACTGTATTAATTACACAACAGGAGTGGATATGTTTTTGTGGTTTTGAGGGAGTTTGAAATATTTAAATTACTTCCCACTATAATAGCAAAAAAAAAAGTTAGGAATTGTAAAAAGTTGCAAGCAATCACTGAAGAGCAGCCCACAGAAGTAGGCAAAAATCAGATGTGACTGAAGAATAGATGATAAAATGCTATCCTTCATTTCATTCAGAGTGTGAAATGACTGGTAAGAATATGGTATGCCAATAAGAAGTATGAATGTTTTTGAAGAATGTGGGTGGGAAATACTTTTTTCTTGAAAAAAATGAATTTTTTTTATTAATTCCTTTTTAAGACTTTTGCTTAGTGACTATTTAAATTGTCAGTTGTGAATAGTGAGGATGAAATGCTCGTATGAATAATAGCTAAGGCGCTGTTGATTGATCATAGGTTAAGTAGCTTACTAATGGGATTTCTTAAATCTGTATAAATTTTTAGAGATCATTATCTGTTTTCAATTTTTTACTGAGCTCTATTTAAAAAAGAAGATTCAATACTCAGCACAAGTACATCTGTTGAATAGAATCAAGTTCTGCAGCTATTTTTACTGTGGATCTAGCCTCCAGAAAATTACGGCTCACTCTTTAGAGTAGAGATTGAGTCATGTAAATAAGACAACATGAAATTTTGTAGTGTCATTATGCAACATTTATATGAATATTGGATTGACTTTAAATGATAATGATTGCATCCCTCAATTTCCTTCCCAGATTTTAATAAAACCAAGCATGGAACAAAAACCAGCCCAAATGACAGAACTCAAAATTGCTTGAGGTCACAACTTACCCAAGATCTCCAGATAAACTGAAGTAGACAAGGCTTGCTTATGGTTTACATACAGTTTGAGGAATCTTTTAAAATTCCTAGACAATTTGTTTGGGCTCATGTTTTACTGTTTACAGTTCTTACAGATACGTACACTGGATTTTAAAGAGGTGTCAAATGAATTGCTAATGTACACTCAGAAGTTTGTCTTTCATTTTCAACTGTAATTAGGAAAGTGTGCTTGGCAGCAACCGTATTTGAGAGAAATCAAAAGATGCTGAGTACATTTTTTACTATTTGTTCCCCCGAATATGCTTTTTTATATCCTATGGATTAATTTATGTCCTGCCTGATTCCTACTTTTTATAGTTTTAAGTATGGTCAAGAGAAAATGTATTTATATTGCATATCACACAGGAGTTTTATTCTGTTCCGGTACAATCTACATATGACATGTCTGGTTTTCCAGTGGCCTCAAGAGTATATAATCACTCATCAACAATGTTATTTGCTTTTTCCTTTAGGGGCTGATGTTATTAATTTTGATGGCCACGTAGTGTTACCATACAGATTCAGGAACAAGAAAATGAAAACACTGAAAGATGTAATCTCTCTGAAATTTAAGACCTCTGAAAGCGAAGGCGTAATTTTCCATGGAGAAGGACAGCAAGGAGACTATATCACCTTGGAACTGAAGAAAGCCAAGCTTGTTCTAAATTTAAATCTAGGTATGCTTTGATTTTTTACTTGTGTACTTTTTAACTCTCTCACAAAAAATTTCATTCAAATATTACACCCTTTTTTCCCCAGTAATATGATAAGACACATCATTTAATCAGATAATTTGGTAGCAATATTGTTCATTCCCTTCCTATGTGGGTTTTTTTTCTGTTCTATTCCTTCCTTTTTACTCTGTGTGAGATATCATGAAAATAAGATCAAACAGAAAAACAGGATCAGCAATATATTGTCATTAGAAACTTGCCACAAACAAAAAAGTCTTGCTAGAACTGTATTTGGCCTCAGCTTTGTGTGAGAGAAGGACCAGTGCTAGAGGAATAAAGGTCACTCTTAGGAACCTTACAGCAAAAAAACACATCAATCTTAAGAAATTACAAGCCACATGAAGTTGGGGTTCAGCAGCTTTCCTAGGATCTGAGAAGTAGGACTAGGAAAGGAAAGAGGACATAATTGTTTATCGGGCAATCTTATGATGGAATCCTGTACATGTTACTCTAGTTCCAGCCTCTTTTCGCTCCCAGTGAAAGACTACAGGCTCAGGAGTGACCAGATTTATAAAGTACATTTATTATGAAAAAACTCCACATTACCTGGTTTGAGGTATTTTTTTTCCTGTTCAAACAAAAGAGTTCAGGAAAAAGATTTCATGTAGCTTTCCTTAGTTCTGTTACAGACATGTGAAGAGTAAATTATTCTGTTCATTATTTATATTGAATAGTAATTATTTCCACTAACATTTTCTCCTGCTCTTTTTTCTAAAGATCAATGTGAGCAGATGAGGAGGAGGAAAGCACATCTTTCTATAGCAGTTATCTATTTTTAGCAATTTTAATGGCAATACTAACCCATTCATTTCCAGTTTCTCCATGTTCAGTCTGTCTTTATAAGCTATTATAACTTCCATATATGTGCTTGGTGGGGATGTTCTTAAATCGCTAGGCTGATAAATGGGAATAGGGTCTGTGACACACACTCACCTAATAAACAAATGTAATGGTTTTATGGTGTTATTCTTCCTCTGCCTGAGAGTATTGTCTTTGCACCAGAGCCAGTGGAAAAGGATGTTCATTTTGCCTGGTGAAATCCAGTGACTTAGTTTCAAACATTGTGGAGGGGGAGGATGGAGAGACAGGAGTGGATTTTGGTTTTACTTTGTACTGGATTTGACTTTGCGTTGAAGAAACTGAGGCTCATGGACATGCTTGATTTTTTTTTTTAATTTTTTTTTAACCAACAGCTGTTGAAGGAACAGTGGCCTTCAGCAAAATGGCAGTGTGGTCGTTTGTAGGGAGTAATGTCTTAAGTGATGGAAGTGTGATTTGCCAGAATGTGTTATCAACAAGCAGAAACATTAATGTCTCAGTTGCAGGCATGCTTGATGGTAAGAAATTCTCAGCTCCAGAAATGCTTTAGGTCCTCATGTATTCAGAACATGGAAGATTGCACTGAGTTATTGGGCAGTACAGCAGTTTTTTAAACTTACTGCTGAATTAGTCTTTTACTGCTTCAGTTGAGATCTATACTATCAACCTTTGCTGGCTTAGCTTTGTCAGTCGGGTTGCAGTGATGTGATCGCTGACTAGCATAGCTGCACTGGCAAAAGGCCCTGGAAAACACAGCGGACAACTGCAAAACTGTTCTCTTGCTAGTAGTTTGACTTCCAGAGTAAGAAGGTTGCTGCAGGAGGAAAGACCGAAATAAGCTATGTTAACAGAAGACATTTTTTTCTGCTCTTAGCTCAGTCTGCATTGAGCCTTTTCCTATACCTCGCTGCTATAGCTGTACTGGCAGAGCCTACAAAGTGTAGAAGTCAGTCTGAAAAGGCTTTTTATTACCAAAGTCTGGTATCAGGCACCATGTATTCCTTAACAGATATAAATCAGTATAGTTCCAGGGAAGCTCAGGACTTGGCCCAAAGGTGCCAGCTTTTCATTTCTGTAGTGTAGGGATGAAAACACAGAAAATCAGTAGTTGAAACCAACTTTACAGCTGAAAGTTGGTATTGCTTCTCTGGTTTGCCTCCAAATAATCACTACTATGAATAACTATTTAGAATCATAGAATAATAGAATTGCTTTGGTTGGAAAATACCTTTAAGTTCATCAAGTCCAACCATTAACCTATCACTGCCAACTCTACCACTGGGCTGGCTCTTAAATGGACGACACGCTCTTTGTTAACCCCCTCCCTCCCCAAAAGAGGGGGGAAGACAAAAGGGAAAGAGACTTATGGGTTGGAAATGTTAAAACAGTTTTAATCTAACTACAATAATAATGTAAATAATAATAGGACAAATAATAATGAAATATATATAAAACCAATATCGAGGTCCCCCCCCCACCAATGATGAATACGTCACCTGGGCGCTGCAGGGCACTCCCTGAGAAAGTCCTGGACTGTACTCAGCAGCAGGCCGGAGCTGGATTCAGGAATGCACAGATCAGGATTGAAGGCAGAAGAATCGGACAGAGTCCTCCTCGGACACTGTCCATAGACAAAGATCCTTATGATCCCTCAGCTTTATACCGAGTATGACGTGTATGGCATGGACTACTGCATTTGGTCAGTTTTGGGTCACCTGTAGGACCCACTCCTCACCACCGCAGGGTTGCAGGTGTGACCACTTCTCTGCTCTTTCAGTTCCGGCGCACAAGAAAGACAGCAGAAGCAAGCACCAACCTTGGTCTCCATAGGGATAACTATAAGCAAGAGCCTTACTGCATACCATTGCTTCTGATGTTCCAGTACTAACTATAAACACCAAATCTTATCGCTGCTAGAAGCAGCTACTGACTGGAAAAACATGCAGTTAATTTCAGAGAGTACAGCTTCTCAGAAGAGACTTAACTAAAAAGTAAAGTTACTGAAAGAAAATTGGTTCTGTCCTAGCCCAAACCAGGACAACCACTAAAGCATGTCCCTGAGTACCACATCTGCATGTCTTTTAAATACCTCCAGGGATGGTGACTCAGCCACTTCCATTGTAGCCTGTTCCAATGCTTGACAATCCTTTCGGTGAAGAAATTTTTCCTAATATCCAATCTAAACCTCCCCTGGCATGACTTGAGGCTATTTCCTCTTGTCCTATTGCTTGTTATGTGGGAAAAGAGACCAACACCCACTCCTTTCACGTTAGCTGTAGAGAGCGATAAGGTCTCCCCTCAGCCTTTTCTCCAGACTGAACAACTCTAGTTCTCCCAGTCACTTCTCGTAAGACTCATTCTCTAGACCCTTCACCAGCTTCGTTGCCCTTCTTTGAATGTGCTCCAGCACCTCCATGTCTTTCTTGTAGTGAGGGGCCCAAAACTGAACACAGTATTCGGGGTGCAGCCTCACCACTGCTGAGTACAGGGGAACAGTCACTGCCCTGGTCTTGCTGACCACGCTATTTCTGATACAAGCCAGGATGCTATTGGTCTTCTTGGCCACCTGGGCACACTGCTGGCCAAGTATACAGTTCACTGATCAGATACTTGCTTTATTTGATCTAGTTATTTGTGTTTATGGCAGCAACTCTCCACTGGGCAGATCTTAGCTTCATAGCGGACTGAATTCCTCCAGCTTATTGTGTGCCTGGTATGATTCAGGTGAATTATTGACAGAGCAAGAGGAAAATGTTTGCCTAACTGGTATGAAGTGAGAATTGCTATTGTTTCTACTCTCATCTTAGGCAGCAACCAGCTTGGCTCTATTTATGGCCACACATCTGTGATGACAGGCAGCCTGTTGGATGATCACCACTGGCACGCCATCATCATAGAACGCCATGGGAGAAACATCAATCTCACCCTGGACAGACACATGCAGCACTTCAGAACCAATGGAGAATTTGATTATCTGGACCTGGATTATGAGGTAGATAGTGAAACTGGTTTGTTTTCATTTAAATTGACTTTGTAAAGTGAAGTCCAATAAGAAGAAAAAAGATAACTAAAATAATTTAAGATGTTTTGGTACTTTTTTGTACATCTGTTTCAATTATTTTCTTCCTTACATCTCCTGAAATTTTCTTTCCAACACTGTTGTCTCTTAAGTGTAAATTAAGTTTCTCTTCATTAGTCTACCAGATTCCGTGTGGTGTAAGAGTAATCTTAGCGTTTTGTTTTAAAATGGTATATCTGTGTTATGCAGCAGGCTAAGCATACACTACTTTTAAAATCTCCAAAAGCGGCTGCTTTAAGTGGGAAGTAGATTTCAAAAAATCATACAATCTGTTATTCCATTTAAGTGATAATTTTGTACTTGAATCATAAAACCTTATTCTGTGGTGGCAATTAGTATGTATTTTTAGCAAAGGAAGCAGATCAAAATCTTTTTACTAATATGAATCTTCATGTTCCTTGTCTTAGGTACTTCCTTGTATATTCAAAAATACACCATCAGTAACTTCTTTTTATAAAGAAGCAATAAAGAGTTAGGCAAGTTCAAAGAAAACTTTCGTTTAACTAGTCAGGTTAATGCACACAAGTGTTGGTAGTAAATAAATGTGGATTTGTTTGCACTCTGGCTACTGCTGTTATGAACTTGTTCAATTCCTCTAAATTGTTATATAAACTTCAGCACATTGGTTATTACAAACTGTATAATGATTTTCTTGCACTCTTTACTGTTTCTAATAAGAATTAATGTGGTTGGCTGAGCCAAATACATGTATTTCCATCCTTGCAACTTTTTAAGCAGTGAGAGGTACTCAAAATGACGTAATGCAGAAAAGTTTGAATTACCTTGTGAATTGATATTTTTACAATCTTTTGATCAAGAACATGATATGAATGTTTGCAAAATTTACTTATGATTGTAAATGTTACTAAATCAAGTATTTACTTATATTCCAAGAAATCTTTGTGAATGCCTTCTTTGGTAGCAGTAGTTATAATGAGAAAATAATGAGCAAATTTACCTGTACCTCTGTTACTCATCGAACACTGAAGATCTGAATTGAGCTACTGAAAACTCACATAGATTTTGTTAAAGATTTTTAAGGGAGTGAATTACAGAAAAAGTTAGACTGAATGCCGTAAGCCAGGTTTGGGAGATTCACCCATGTATATGTGTATATGTATACATATATATGTAGTATGGTTACACAGTAAATACATTGCATACAATAACTTTACCTGTAGTAAAAGTAGAATCCAGGTGATTCATCTTCCTGTCTTCTCTGACATTAGAGACCTCATTGAAGTTTCTCAAAAATACATTTCAGTCTCCATGTACATGGATCCCTTTGTGTTTAATGGAACTTATCAGAGTGTGTTTGGATATGTGTTTCTGTGGTTCACAGAAATGCAAAAGCCTTAACCTCTTCTTCTCTTTTTCCTCTCAATTATCTCACTGGTTTTGGAGTTAGTTGGGACAGACTAAATTTAAATGTGTTGCCCTTGTGATAAGTTAATCATGGTGGATAAACCTGAAAGAATCAAAACTATTTTTCATAGAAAAAATAGTTTCTAGGTTAATTTCTTTCAGAAAAGTTAAGTAAGCACAAAAGAGGAATAAAGATTAGTTCTGATTGCAGTTTCAAGTTTTTAAAAAAAAATTATCCTCTTAGTCCCTCTTACTGTCACAGTACATGTTTCTTGCAGTTTTTCTCCTTTTCTTCAAAATGCTTTCCTTTCCATTTTCTCTTGTCCAAACACATGACTATAACATGCAAAAGATTGTTTGACAGCCATTAAAATACATGAACTGAAAAATAAGACTGTAATAAAGTGGTGTATGTTCTCTAAAGTCAAGTCTTATCAATTTCTAATACCTTGCGATGTGTCCCGCAAAACACTTTTACATAGCTGGTATGTGCTATTTATTAAGATTTTGATTTTTTTAGCTGTATGGCTTTAGTTCTTATTATATGCCAAGTCAAAGCTTCCTCTTGGGATGGAAAGTGATACCTTACACACTTTTAAAATCGAAAATGTGTCCCTAGAGCTGTGTTTTCCTACTCTCAGTAATAACAAATGGAATTAACAATGAATGATATTTAAAAGCTTGGCTCTGCCAAATCTCAGCAGCAGACTACAAGTAGACATTTTTGTGAGCATTCGTGGGGCAGGGAAGCCAGGTGTCATTACTATTTATACCATCATCTATTGGATATAAATACTTTACATAGATCGCAGGGACTCATCTCATGAGTCCCGTATTCTTCACATTTGGACTGCAAAATATTAATGAAAACACGTAGCATTTATGCACTTCCAAACATTTCAGAAAAGATACTGGTGCAGTAGAGACCCGTATAGTCTCTACAGAGTGACAAGGAGAGAATTCATAAGAGATTAACATTTTTAGTTTGTAAAACATTTGTTTTTCTTCATTTTTTGACACTAGAAATTCTGGATCACCCAGTTTTTTAGGGTAATGGAATCCAGCGTTAAGAGAAAATTAATTCCTGTTTGATCTTGATGGCTGAGTCTTTGCAATGGTTGTCTTCATCTTCTCTGTGGAGCTGATTTGGTCTGCTAAGTCATGTGGTAACTCCTCATTGACTATAACTACATGATAAAAGCATGTTGGCAGTAGTGGAAGGTGCTTCTGTCTAACAGGGTATAGCATTTTTAACTATATTATACTGTAAAAATCTTCTGGATAAAGTAGATGTATAGGCGTTAAAGGAAATAAATGTATCATATTAGAGCCTACAGCCGCTGTGTTGTAGTCTGAGCTCCGGCACACAGTTAGAACTGAGTGAATTATTCAAATCAGATTATCTGGCTAATTTAATATTTACTCTTGTTTAGAAAAATGCTGGGATGCACATTCATTCCAAGGCAAGGTCTTTATTTGAAATATGTATTGTTCAGCAGCGATGAGAAGAGCAGTCCATATATGAACAACTGTGATGTGTTTCTGCTCACTATTTGGACAATTGTAATAATACATGGAATTTACTACCATAAATATTTGCAATCACAAATTCATTATAGGGTTTTTCTCTACTTTTGCAGTGCTTATTTGATACTTCCTTTTTCTGTAAGTGGTGTTGCCAGCTCTCTCGTTCACCATGTTTGAATAGTCAAAGAAAGCAAATACATCTACAGCAAACTTACTTAAAAGTCTTTGCTCTCCAGTAACGATCTAACATTTTTTGTCTCATTCAAAGATAACCTTTGGAGGTATGCCTTTTTCTGGGAAGCCAAGTTCTAACAGTAGAAAAAATTTCAAAGGCTGCATGGAGAGCATCAACTACAATGGCAATAATATCACTGACCTTGCCAAGAGGAAGAAGTTGGAACCTTCTAACGTGGTAAGAGCAGTATTTCATGGTCATCTAAACTTCTGCTTCTCCTTCTAAGGGAGACTAGAAGATTTGTGAGTGTAGGTAGCTGATACCCTTGTGAGATACTGGAATGATATAGAACATAAAACAAATTTTATCACATACCCAAAGGTCTTATTGTATGTACCTTTGTGACTTTTTTTTTTATTATTATGTCTGAGCATTTTACTTCTAGGGTCTCTTTTCTTCTTTTCAAAATCAACCTTCAGTATCAGATAACTACTTTTTAAAAGAAAATCAGCTGAATCAATAAGTACTTTTTTCCTTTCCTGCCAAATTATAGCAGTCTGAAACCAGTGTAGACCAGATTTGTTATTAAATCAATTGCAGCTTTCTCATGGCTTTAAATCCTGGTATCTTCTATCCCTGCAGAGCTAGTTGGATTACTCGAGTACAAAAGTCATTGGAATGGAATGCTTCTACAGGCCTTTTTGGTAGCTCTGAAAAGCCTTAAGATATTAGACTTGAAAATCATTGTTCAGCTTATTAACATTACAGAGCTTAATAACATTTTATTGTATTCTTTCTTGTGTTTAAACATTCATAGTCGCTTTCAAACTTGTGGCTTTATGGGCAGGATGATTAAGATAGAATGTACTTTAATTACTGTATTTTTAAGGCTCTAAATGTTCCTAAAATTGCTTGCTGGCGTACAAAGGCAATGTGCGTAGGAAATAAATGTGTTATTGCCATGAGTTTGAGATGGTTTGAATAAGTTGTTCCAGGCTTTCTTTTGTAGAAGTTCACAGACTTCACAAAGTCCTGCTGACAATATGTATGGTGCTACTAGTGCTTTTCTCTTTATGTAATAAAGAGTAAAGATTTACATATGCAATGAAGATGAAGTTTAAAGAATTGATTACCATTACATTACTTCTTGGATAGTAATACTGAAGTTCCATATAATTGTAAGAACAATATGGCTAAATGGTCAATGTAATATGAAGAATAATTTTGAGTATGTGATATTTGCCTATACAAACTCAGTAATACAGCTTGATATTTAGAACCTTTTCTATACACGAATTTCTTCAGCTTTGACTTTTTTTTTCCAAAGATGCCTGTTATTTCCTGCCTGCAGTGCATTTTAAGCTTGTAACGCAACCATGGTTTTCAAAGATTGATGGCTGCTTTAGAACGCGATGTTTTTACAGGAGCAGTCTTTGCATTTTGCACAGTAGAGTCCACTGCAAGTTAGTAGGACATACTCTTAAAGCCTCTTTCTGAACAGAACTGTTACTTTAGAGGTTTCTGTAGTGCAAATCCTATTATTTCAAAAGTGTGGGATAGCCAGCAGGCCTGTAGAGTCTCTGCAGAATCATGTCTCTGGTTTGGTTTTTTTTGTTTCTTTGTTTGTTTTTAAATTCTGTTACATGTAACATGAAAGTAAAATCCACATAAGAGGCTTTGGCAGCATTAGCACTTCATCAAGAGGTTATGACAAGCTAGTTTAATTTGGTGGTTCTGTTGATTTCCAATGCTGAGAATGGCTATATAAACAGAAGTGACCTTTGTTTTCAGTAGAATTACTTAAATGGCTTCTGCTCTTCAAAAGCAAAATCAATTTAACTCTAACTAAACCAACATGGATTTATATGTTTCTTACAAAGGCTTTTTTCTCCTAGTTTTTAGCCTGATTTAGCATGAAAAATAGAGTCAGTTGAGACTACTGTTATTGTTAATCATGTTTGTGATGGCACTTAACCAATCCAACAAGGATCAAAGCTCCATTGTAGGAGATCCTGTACAAACCCATAACCGTAGGCACACCCTTCCCTAAAGACTGTACTATCTGAACAGGCAAGACAGACAAAATGTTATGAATTGGAATGCAAGCAGAGTAATCAGTATGGTGATGAGACATATCATAGGGGGGGGAAAAACAGGGGAAAGAATGATATTAAAGAGGTGTGAGAGAAGAAAAACATATTCTTAGATGCAGATGGTTGAATTTCAGAAGTCACACAGTAGAAGGGAGTTGACAGGTTAATTTTACAGAATGAGGCCCAGAGAATCAAAGATAATAATACAATAATAATCTTAATTTGTCTCTGAACAAAATTAAAGTTACAAAAAATTTTAGGTCTCATATATATAGGTGTTATGAGCAAAAAACCACCATCAAGTATCTCTTTAATTTATTGAAGTGTAAGGATGTAAAGATAATTTAAGAGTATATTAAATTGAAATGAAGTCCAACACTGACTTTAATAATGTATTTCTTTAAGATGTAGAGGGCAAGAATAAGGGGGAAAAAGTTTGACAGTTCTTTGTGATATATAAGATGGGAGCAGCTCTTTGGGGAAAATGAGTTGGATGGTCTTGAGCAGTTATTGTTGTTGTTATTAGTGGAGCCTGATTTGTTTTTGTAGAAGATAAATGAGGCAAATAACAAAGATACCCAAAAGGGAGAGTCAAGGAGAACAGGACAGCTGAGACAGAGAATGTGAATGTCTGCTTTTCTCCTGAATCAAGTTGCAAACAGGAGTTGGCAGTGACTGACTAGCACAGTAGGTGCTAACTCTTGTATACGACTTGACTTGGGACTAAAGACAGAACCAGAGAATATATTTGGAAACAATCTTCCAGTCCACCTTTTCTGTGTTTTCTACTATGTTATAACAAGCTTTGTGGTACTTTCATTACCTCACATAACTGAGAAATATTGACCCTTCTACCGCTAGTAAGAAGAGACTAGAATATGCAGCTAACAAAAAGTCCAGAGACATTTAAGTTCAGGAATTTAGTCACTTTATCAAATTTTCCAACCCAGAAATATATTAAGGCCAGGCAGAGTACATACTAACTGGATTTAATTTTGACAGAATAGTCTCTACAGTTTTAAAGCTTGTAACTGAAAAATGCTAAGGAGAATCATATTTGCTACCTTCCATCCTTACATCCACCAGGTCTGTGCTCTACCCACTTCTGCAGCTCCTGTGCCACATATTACTGAGTACAATCATACACAAACTTAAGATGAGTGTTTTCTTTACGCTATTTATGTTATGCAAACATCATCTTAAGCTTAAAGGTAATAAGCTCTTTTGAGAAAAGTACTGAAATAACATATAAACATTAGCATACAGTGCATCGACTGTACTGTATGATCCATCCTGACTTAACAGGTATTGTAGTCTTAAAAACCTCATTACCTCTCTTTTGGGAGCTAAGTATTCAGCCAGTATCTCTATTAATTGGGAAAGGTTTTAAGACCCAGTAGTATTTCCCCAGGGAGTAGCATTTGAATATGGACAGGCAAAATTGATTTATAAGTAAGCATGAAGCTAATTTGCAAAACAGATTGAAGATCATGATACAAAGCTCAAGCTACCCAAATCGAGGTTTTCAGCATTTCCTTTCCAATGTAGTAAGAATAATTCTGTGATAAGACCAACCGTTTCAGTATAAAGACACAGTATATGTTTGACTTCCAGATGTCATTGCCAAGAGAACTATTTAGCAACTCATTCTGAAACTACAGAAAAGGATCTCTTTCTGTTTGAAAAACAGGGATGCTATTATGGAGACAAGCTGCAGATTAGCTTGAACTCTTGACTTAGACCTAGTGAGCAATCTATATCCAACAGGCTTTACTTAAAAGAGGAGTCGTCTTGTGAATTACAGTCATAGAGGGAATTGATAATCCAGTTCAGATTAATTTGAATAGCTCAGTAGGGAAAATACTAACTAGCACAGAAATTAGAATTATATGTTACTTCCTCAGGAAATTATGCAGTTAGGGCATTCATGATAAATGCATTAACTGATGTGAAAAGGATTTGAATGCATTTGCTGCATTCATATATAACATTATATAATACAATTATATGAATTAAAAATAAATAAAATATAAATAATATAAAAAATAACAATATAACATTAATAGATGTTGTACATGCAAGTATCCCATGCATCAGGATGATAGGAGAGTGTCAATATGAAAACCTTCTTGTTGTGAGGAAATTGTTAGTTACTTGTGGTAATAAAAAAATCTTTAAAATGTCTAACAAAATGCTTTTTGAGCACTACTTAATTGGCATCTGTGAAAGAACCATGAGATGTCAGCTCTTACAAAATGCTGTTGCCTTCTGTGTCTACACAGGACTGCCTTAACTATGTAACATAAGTTGTTTCTAACTGGAGTGGTGACTATTACGCTGAGAATGTTAACAAAGGGTAACGGAGGGCATTTCAGCAGCTCTCCAGCTTCTTTTTCTGTATGTAAAATTTGTGGTTGTCTTCATTTAGTCAGCTGTTCTATCACCCAGTGACCCCTCCTCACCTGGGAAGGGGTATCGGGAAAATGAAAGGAGATCCATGGGTTAAAATGGAAACAGGTTTAAAAGAATAATAATAACAAACTAATATTAATACTAGTACTAATATAAAATACATAAAGTTATACTCAACCCATGTAATGGTCATGAGCTCCACGCTCCCAGCAGTGAATGCTGGATGTCAAACCCTGCGAGCACCACAGCTGCAGCGAAAGCACAATGGTCACAGGAAACGGGAGAGCCAGCCTCAGCAGCAGAAGGACAGGCAAGACCCTCCAGGGATGACGACCACTGAGGAAGGAGAGGGGGGCATCCCCAGCAAACTTTCCAATTTATAGTGAGCATGATGTTTATGTGTAGAATACTGCTGTTGGACAGCCGGGGTCAGCTCCCCTGGCTTTCACTCCTCCAAGCTTTAGCACCTGGCTTACTCGAAACTGCTACAGACCTTGCTCACTATGGTAACCTGCGTACCATGGCCAGCCATGAACTAAAGCAAAGTATCTTATCAACTTTGTTCCCACTGAATCGGGTGCTGCAATTTTCTCAGAAATGCAGATTTCCTGAATAGAAAATTGATTCTATGATTCTATCCCAGTTAAACCAGAACAGTGGCTTAACCAAAAGTATTCTGCAACACAGTTGGAAATGTTCTGACTAAAACTATTCAAACAAATGAGTTAACTATTTTGATTTAATGCTTAATTGGCTGAAAACTTAAAATCTATAGGTAACTTTTAAACAAAAAAAACTCTAGAATAGTCAAGCATCTTAGCAGCAAAGGAGATAAGGAGAGGTCCTTTGCTTCTACTCAGAAAGTAGTTGTGATTTCTCTCATCACACTAATTGAAAAGATTCATATAGTTGTTTTAGATAATTATTTTCCTAAATCCTGCAATATTTTTTGTTATCCATGGAACGTGGGTGTATGAAAAGAACATGGTTTGTAATGCTGAGATTTTATCATAAAGCTATGAACAAATCTTTTTGGAGATCAGTATAAAGAAATGTCTTCTCTAGTTCTTGATTATTGAAAATAACAGTGTTTCTTAATTGTTGATGTAGTCTGCCAACCTAATAGTCTAGTTGCTACTGGTTTACTGGCCATTATAAGTAGAGTCTGTGGCCGTATAACTTTGGTGCTCTGTAGGAAAAAGAGATGGTTATGCAGAATAATCTAAGAATCTGAGTGCTCAAGAAACTATTATTTTTATTCATTTAGATTTGACATGGAAATACTGTATAAGAAACTGAATCTGCCACACAGGTGGTACCTTGCTAGGACACAGATAAGGTGTTTTCTGATGTGTTGTTCCTTTAAAAAATGGCAGGTTTGGACATTGGTAAATGAGTGCTAAATCTTGCTTCCGTATTGACATCATCTAGCCCGTCTCCAATTGAAAATAATTACTTCCAAAAAAAGTTTACTTAGAACTTTCCTCCCAGACAAAGTGTTCTTATCTTGCTTCCAAATTCTCTAACTTCCCTCAAGATGAACTTTCAGATCCACTTATACACTATGAATACAAAAATATGTGGCATAAAAGCTTACATCAGGAAGTGAGTAGTATGGAGTTTAAAAATATTTATATGATAAGGATGATGACTGAATCCTGTTGGGATTCTGAATAATGCTTAGGTGAACCTAATCTCTAAATATCTAGGTGCCTCCAAAAATTTTGTTCAATCCATAATATTTTTTTAATGTACAATTAAGTATCAAAGGAATTGCTATATTGATCGAAGTAATAATTTCCATACTGCATCAGATAGAATCCTTCCTTCCCAAATGGAACTGAAATTGCCACAGAGTATCCATCTGCCACAGTGCATCAGAAAACCTAACCATGGAACAGAATCGACTTGGCAACACATTAGAGGAATTGTTCAACAGATGAAGTTTTCCTGTTATATTTGCATTGATGCATTAAAAAAGTCAATTCTGGACAGAGATTGCTACAAATTATTTATGATTTCTAAGGGAAAAAGTGGTAACACATCCTATTGTTGTGGTCTTTTGTGAGAAGTGATATGAGAACCAGAGTGAAAAATCCATGCCTCTAATGCTAGTCTTGTTTACAAATACTTTTTAAAGCCTTGGAAATTAATCAAGTTGACTGGATTTCTGTCAGTTTCCCAAAGAGTAAAATTTTACACCATGAAGAATGCACTTTTACTGAGAAAATTATTGACAAATAACTAGAAATACTAGACATTGTTCATGATCAGATATCCCAAGTCCTTCTGCTTCATGAAATGAAGTATTAGTTTTTCTAGTGTTAGCCAGTAAAAAACAATGGAGAGGCTAGCTCTTCACGAGATATTATACATACTTCCTTCACAACCCCATGTATTGTATCGATTGATATGGTGATATAAGGATACTTGGAAAATTGTATTTCATTTTTATAAAAGGATTAATTACTGCTTTGTTGTAGTCTTCTTTAGTAAGCACGAACAAGCCTAAATTTCTCTGTGATTCATTTCTTCATCTTTGAACTGGGGATATTAAGCTTTATCTTATTTAGATCATAACTCTTCAGGATGAAGACTGCCTCTTATTGCATGTATGTACAGTACAAAATATAATGGGGCCACTGCTAGACAAAACAGAAACATCAGCAACATTATAATAGTAACAATAATTATAATATTGATAGCACATTTTTACATGCAGCTTGCATTGATCACAGTAGTCTCTAGATTGAATGTAACCTAGAATACTTTTCTAGAGGTAGCTGTGAATTTAGTGGAATCTTACCATTTTGCTTATGGTTTTGCTTTTTCTTGTGTTTTACTTAGGGAAATTTAAGTTTTTCTTGTGTGGAGCCACATACAGTGCCTGTCTTTTTCAATGCCACCAGTTACCTTGAGGTTCCTGGTCGTCCAAGCCAGGATCTGTTTTCAGTCAGTTTCCTTTTCCGAACCTGGAATCCCAGTGGACTTCTTGTCTTCAGCAACTTTGCAGATGACCTGGGAAATGTTGAGATTGACATAAATGAGGGCAAAGTCAGCGTCCATATCAATGTCACCCAACTGAAGAAGAACCGAATAGACATCTCATCAGGTAAGTGAGTTTTTTTAAATTGGTATAATTTTTGTTGATGTCACTTAAAAGCATCATAAGCCTAAAAATTAGAACAGTTTTTTTACAAAATTTAAGATTCAAATTGCAACTATATTAAATCCTTTATTGTGTGTTTCATTGAGTAAGAGGTAGACGAATATCGAAACAAATATTCTTACTCTGTCATGAAACCCTGAAAACATATCACCCCTTATCTATAAGGCAGCATTGCTTCTGTTTTTCTGTCTTCCATCTCTCTTGCAGGTTTCTCTGCAAAAATATTTGGTTTCAAAAGGGGGGGGATACTTCCTTGTTGACAGTAGTGTAATAATTGGGCTACTCCTATTACTTCCTAATAATTAGAAGGCTGTCATAAAAAAATTAAAAATCTATTGTTTTAACCACGAGGCTTTCACAAAAAATACTGTGGCATTCTCTAAGTATGCTGTAGAATCATGCTGGAGAAGCATCAGAGCTTTCAGTACCTGAAGAGGTTTTGGAAAGTAATGGGTAAAAGATACAGGATTAGGTTTGTTTCTGGAAGAAAGTGTGTGTGTTGGTGTCAGTTGATCAGCTTTTTAAAATTTCTTAGTACTTCCATTTTGATAAATTATACTTTCAGCCTAGATTCTTTATGGGCATTTCTGGATCAGCTGTAGCAAATATGGTGTTAGTTTCATCATGTCAATTAACACTTTTTCTCAATGAAGTGGTGACCTAATCATGGGTTGGAAAATATCATGTTGCTTGCAAATGGATCTAGCACCACATTGAAAAAACCGCAGTGTTTATTTGAAGTGGCATGTGTGGCAACCTAGTTTCTTAGCCAAAAGTTGGATGTCTTTTTTGCCTGAAATAATCTGTAGTTACTATTCTTTCTTAATTTCATGGTGGAGTCTTCAGCCTTCATAAACAGGATTCATATACTATTAATATACTCTGAATGAATGGCAGCATTTTTTATGTCTACTTTATTTTATTTCTATTTGAAAATATATTGTCTCATGGTCATATAAACAGGGACTTGCGGAAAAGTAAGAAAAACAAAAGAAATGCATTTTTAAATGAGAACACATACATTAACTAGTAAAGTAACATTTCATTTGGGAACTGGACATTCTTGTGAGTTTTCTATTTTCACTCCATTAATGAAATAGAGCTGAGCATGAAATGAAATTAACTATTTTAAAGATAGAACTGGATAAAATATGAATATTAACAAGTGAAAATCAGAATTTACTTGTTTTGAAAAATGAAAATATTTTTATGGAAAATACATCACATCTTCTATCACTACAATTTTCTTAGCACAAAAAATCAATACCATGGATTAGAAGTTAGCATTTCATTGCCTTTGTTATATAAATACACTTACAAAAGACTTAAGTAATGTTTTGGTACTACAGTAAGGTCTTGATCAACAATGTTTCCTTAAGGTATTACTGCATCATAATTAGGAAACACATGGAATTATCACCCTCGTTCTTCCTTCCTTAGCTCTGCCTACTACAAATCCCAGTTTACAGAGAGAAGTGGCTACCCATGATACTTCTTCATGAGCTTCCTTGTGCCTTTTGTAGTCCAAGGAAGATTTCAGTGCTGATTAGCCAAATATTATGAGAAATAAAAATTTCACCAATTTGCCACTAATTTTGCCTCATGTGTATCTTGATATGAAACCATTTTCAGATGCCATTACATTTACATTCTGGTAAGTAAACATATGTGAAAACTTTTGATTTGCTTTGCTGCTTTCTCCAGACCTTCACTCACAACAAAAATTCCCCAACTCCTGCAAAGTAAAACCAGAGTATTCATATTCTAACTTTCTTCTGAAATATTCTGAATAGAATATTCTTCAGAGTAAATCTTTTCAGTCTGTATGATCAGTTTACATAACAGCCCAAGAATCACATACAGCCATTCATTTTTGTACCCATGATGCTGTTCTTAATCTCCATACAATCCAATATCTACATACTACAGTTTGAATATCTTAAAGAGTTAGTGGTTTCATTGTATTGTTATTACAATATGTACGATAATAAAAATACATTTATTGTTTAATTTTCATTGTATGAAATTTTTATATTTGCACAGCTATCCTGGGAAATCTTTGATCTATTTCAATACTTTATTGCTACTTTTGTTGCAACAGGCATTTCTGTGCCTGTGAAATGAATTGTGTGTGCGAACATAAGAAAGCAAAATATGGCATCTCCCAGGGAAGGCTGCAGAAGGAATGCTGCTGTTATTTGACAAATATCACAGTGACCTTCTTGGGCAGGGAATTAACAGATGTCAGCATATAAACCTGCTGGGCTTATGTAGAAGTCAAAGTGGTCTGGCTTTGGCACAAAGATTGACTGTTGTTGTCCTGTCGGTGTAAGATACACACTTTTTCACTGATTACTTTGAACAGCTGGCAAAGCTGAATTCTCTGTAGTCAAGTGTGCAGCCTTTTATGCAACAGCATGTGTAGAGTATGAATAATTACACTTCTGTCTATTGAGAGGCACACACCCTGGTTATCACAAAGAATTAGGCTGACTAGAACTTAACTAGCCTAGATGCAGCTGTGTTTTGTATTTCATAGCTTTACCGTCCTTATGCCTGTCACCTGCAATATGGTATTTTCCCTGGAGAAAGATAAAGTCTCTTAGCCGTTATTCTATACACCTCTCATAATTTACTAACTAACTTTCATTAGCAGCTTTTAATGTCAGCTTTCCGTATCAACATGGGTACGTCAGCCGTTCATTCTGGGACATAGTCTAACTCTGGCTGCAGAAATAGTAGTTGAACTGACTGGCAGGAATTACATGAGAGAACTGTATGCTGATGTGCAGGTGGTAGAGTTTGCTCCTGCACATCTCTACAGTAAAGATACTGGTGTGGAACAGAGTTCTGGTTTGTCTGATTTTCGGTGTCATAATATTCCTTAAACACCTTAAAGCTGCATGCACTGACTGAGGGAGCTCTAACATAGCATGAGTGGAGTTCAGACAAATAGGAGGGTCTAGCCTTCCAATGTGTCAAATATAGTTAAATTCCCACCTTTCTCACTGGTAGCTGGGCACTGCTTTATGGAATTACTTTATGAAGTGCTTTGTGATGCCTGGGAAGGCATACAGTATGTGAAAAAGATTTTCTTGTCAACTTGATGAAACTTTCATACCTAATTTGAGCATTTTGTTTAAGGACAGAAAGGCAGCTGCAGTTTTAAATATTTTGATGACACTTAAATACAAAATGATGCTTTTGATGACAAAAATAGTAATTAAATAATGCGTAGAAGGTACAGCTAGAGGAGCTGCTCTTCTAGTCCCATATAGTACACAAACCTGTGTTTACTACTTACCTATAGAGTCAGTGAAGTGAACAGTTTACAGGACATTGTAAAACATTTTGTAGACAGCTGTAGGGTTTAGAGGCAAGAACATCAAATAATCAGCAAGCATAATCAATTGACTGTTAAGAAGAGTGAGAGTAGCTACTAATGTGAGAAATCAGAAATAGGTTTATACTTTATTTTTTATGCCAATTAATTCTACTTTTTCTGTTTTATATAGTGAATGAAGGGATACAATACTCTAAGGTGGTCAAATAGAAAGCATGAATGCAGAAAGTTTAACTTCTGTGTAAATACAGTGACTATGAGAGATTTATTTAGCATGCTGTGGGAAAACATCTGGATCAATAGTAGGCAATTCATGGGAATCATGAAGCAGACATTGCTTTGCATTTAAAATCACAGAAATTGAGAGTTGCCATCAGGCAGTCCATTCTTAGCAGTTTTCTTTGTCTCCCAGAGATCCTTCCCTGCTCTCATCAGTTGTCTGTTCTGTTTTTGCCAGGGATTATTTTTTCACAGTGTTAGCAAATCACAGCAAGAGCTCTTAGGTCTTATTTAATGATATCCTTTGGTCTTCCAAAAGGCACTTAACTGTTCCTTCATTTATTTAACCACATGTCCTGCCCACTGGAGATTTCACTATATTCAATTCTTCATGAACTTATCTCAGTTTCATAATCAATCTTCTTCATCTTTATTGGAATGAGAAGTCATTCCAATACTTTGTTCTTGGAATATTTAAAATAAAAATAATATATTTTTTATTATTAAACTTGTTTTGTCTATCTGAAGCTTCTTCCCTCATTTGGAGTTCAAAATTATCTTCAGTGTAAGTATGAGACATTTTTACTGTCTGTCATGCCTTAATTCCCTCTGTCATTCTATTGTTGCTACTTTTAAGAAAATCATAGGTAGCTGATGTTACCATTAGCGGTTCCTAGATAACTTTCTGTAGATCGCTTCTTGTTTTGCAAAAATGCATTTTATTTTCTTCTTTAATGATGTTAGATACTGTTTATCTTGCTGCTCCTTTACCTGCCTTCAGTCACTTTCCCTCTGCTTCATCTCTATAGATCTGATTAAAGCATTTGAATGTGTCTGTATTGTGAAAATTTCATATTTATTTTATATATGCTGAAAAGACTCAGGGATTATTACGTATCTTGTAGTCCAGTACATATGAGTTTAGCACTGCTAATAAATGGCACAGACTTCGTGCTGACCTGGTGAAGCAGAATCTCAGGTTTCACTTGAGCTAGCTGTAGGTTATTTAACAGTCACCAAGCGACTAGTCCCTGACCTGTCCTGGGCTTCAGCTTGGTGAACAGTAGAGGCAATAAAGAGCTGGTAAAAAACAGTATATTTTTTTTTTACTATGTCAATAAGGTGTACACTCTTTTGCCCATAACAGAATTTTGAATGTAACAGAATATTTTACCTTAATATGTAGTTTAGCTTTCAGTTTGTAGTACATATGAAAGGGAAAAAGATGATTAGTCCTTCTGGTTATACTTCCTGCATAATTTGCTTACTGAGCAGATTTTTAGCTTTTTTAGTGATCTTGCCAGTTGTTCCTTCAAAACAGATCTCTAAACAATAAAAAATTCCTTCCCTTCCCTGCCCTGCATTCTCTTAAGTGTTCAGTAAGTGCTGATTAGCTGTGAACAGACCAGCAAAACTGTGGTACAAAGTCAATGGCCTCGATTTTGGTTTTTCTTACGTTAATCTTATTTAGACACTACCACCATTTGATTGATGAGAGTTATATTAATAAACTTGCTGCTAGTAAGAGGAAAATCAGGCCCAGTGAGAGCTGAAATAAAGATTTAATTAGAAGAAGTAAGCTACTGACTGTGCAGAATTACACAGGTGAAATACTTAGAGCTTGTGTATAAATCAGGAGTTAAACATCCTATTGACTTTTTCTCTGCAGAGTAAACTGTGATTAATATCTTCACAATTGCGTATGTCCCAGCATAGGGATAAATAATAGGAGAGAATCTCAGAAAACAGTCAAGAGATTGATCTTTACTGCTCCATATAGTTTTGGAGTAAATTCTGCTTTTGGCATCATGGGATTTAGGCAAACTTCCTGGAAATTGCTGGGTTTACCCAAGGAATTGATGAAAGCAATGCTAGGCTGAGAAGATGGAAGAAAAAAGTGTTCTTGCTTTCTTTAAGAACTTTTAAAAAGCTGATTGCCAATGTAGTTTTACATACCAAAGGAATCTGTTATTCTGCTATGGTTTTAAAAGTACCTTAATTTTGCTATATGGTAGCTGTTTACCCTAAGAACCTACTCAAAATTTCTGATCTTGCAATTAGGAGAATAAATTGTTGGTGAAGTTGTATTTATGTATAAGCTTTAACAAGGTAATGCCTTCTTTCCTGAGCACAGATGAAATCAACAACTGGAAAATATCATAATCCCACCTCTCTCTGCCAGCAAANATATTCTGCTATGGTTTTAAAAGTAGCTTAATTTTGCTATATGCTAGCTGTTTACCCTAAGAACCTACTCAAAATTTCTGATCTTGCAATTAGGAGAATAAATTGTTGGTGAAGTTGTATTTATGTATAAGCTTTAACAAGGTAATGCCTTCTTTCCTGAGCACAGATGAAATCAACAACTGGAAAATATCATAATCCCACCTCTCTCTGCCAGAAAAACTGTTACAAAACTTTTCCCAAAGCCACATGCAAATGCTGTTCAGTTCAGGCTTAAATCACAGCCCGTGTCCCACTTGCCTCCTTTTCTTCAACTTTGTCACATTTACCTGCTTCAGCAACTTAACCAAAATTCCTTCCTAATGAAATCAAACTTTGCTGAAGCTTTCAACATGGGGAAAAATTGGTAACCCATTGACAAACATGAAGAGTGTTGCTTTGTTCGAAGAAACACTAGTGACATTCAAAATAACACTGCTGAGGAATCTGTTTGCTTTCTCACTTGTTGTCTTTTAATAGACAGCTCTGACTTTCCATATCTAAACATTCTCTGCTCAAATACTAGAGGGTCTATGAAGATCCCTTGCATTTTACCCCACAGTACAAATAATAAGTTGCTGAAAAGGACATCATCTCCCTTGGCCCATAATGTCTTAACAGAGAAGTTTTCAGTGTGTCCAAAATCTTCTGCCATTAAATTGAATTCATCTGCTTGGAGCAACTTTTTTTGTCTTCCAACTTTCCCAGTTAACATCTTGTTCTGTATATTAGCTGCTGCTCAAGGGTCTCTTCAGTTCCTCCTGTCAACCATAAAATTATTAAAACTTGGGATATGAATATCTTTTTGTCATATTTATCCGTATTAAATAAATCTGACTTCTCCCTGTGGAATCTCTCTGGGAAGCTTTCCACCCTTCTGTCTTTCTGGTAGATCTCAAGTCATCTGAATTGCAGTTCATTTATATTTTAGACCTTGGGTTAAGATAACATCCTTCAGGTAATAAAATGTCTCTGTCTGACAGATCTAAAGTGGTGCTCTTTCAGTGACAATTCCCAGAGGCGTTTTATGTGGGAATCGAGAAGTATTTTTGCTTCTTGCTAAATGAAGGTTTAAATACGGAATGTGTATACACAGAGCAAAAGTGTACTTCTGGTGGGAAGATAACATTTCCCACCAGGTCTTTTCCATATTACTGATACTAGGTTATACACTGAATGTCAATATGCAGAGGCAGATACCTGTGAGGTACTTGTCAGCATGATTGAGATGAGAGACACAAATTCCACCCACAAAAGACAGCGTGATGACTTAGCATCAGAAAAGTCTGAATATCAGAGAATTATTTTCTTTCCAGATAGGCATTTTTGTCTCTCTGTTTCTCTCTGTATGTTTATTTTTGGCTAATGATTTTAAGCAGTGAATGCAACTATGTGAGTAGGTATTCGTGGTTTTGAATTCCACAGAACTGAGAAACAGGCACACTTGAGAACAGACACACTTATTCTTTCTTCTGTGTGTTTTTCTTGTAGTCTAATTTTACATCTCAGTACAGTAGACTCTCAAACCAGTCAGAGCAAGAAATAGAGTTCTTGATTGCAGACTTTTTTTCTTCTAAGAAAACTGATGAATTTAGTTCAGGTTTTTGTGAATTCTGCTTCATCAGTCACTGATTTTCACTGGAGAGTTGCCTACTGAGTACAAGCTATGCATTCTAAAACATAGATGGTACCATTTTCAGATACTTCACTGAGTTTAATGTAACTCTTTGTTGGTTGCACTGGTACTTTGCAAGCGTGGAGGAACCTGAGAATCAAGAAAACAGGCTGTTCTCCTCGACAGGCTTCCTAAATTTATACAGGAGGGTGAAGTTCAATTTACTTGTTTTGGCCTCATTTCCTCTGGGTTATAGAACAGAGTTAGAAGGGACCTTTGCATGTCATTCTCTATTTTACCACTGAAAGATGAAATAAGGCTTTTTACAATGACTATTTAAGCAGTTACTGTGTTGCACCGAATTTCATTCAGAAAAAAAAGGCGCAATAGTCAATAGTTAAATGGTAATTTTAACTTTCTGCTAGAAGGAATGTAAATTATGTGAGTAGAGCTGGCAGAACGAGCTGGAAATTTACCCTCTATTTTTTTTTAATTCAATAAGTTTGACAGGAAGTGGAATTAATTTTAGCTGCTTTCCATGTTGCCTTTGCTTACTCCATCCACATCAGTTATTGTCAGCCTGGTTCTAGTGAAATCAGTGAAAATTTTGCTTTCAACTTTGATGCAAGATAAACCCCTAAGCACTGAATGCTACACAGGTGCCCAGTATTTTGCAGTTACTTGAAGACTGTAGGTTTTTACTTAAATGGGTCCTCTGCATATTTTTGTTGATGACAAAATAGCGTTAAGAGACATCTCTCTAAAGATTGGTTTAGGAGGGCAACGATGCTTAGTTAAAACCAACATTACCTCTTGGATCAGTAGGAAGGTAATGTTGGAAAGGACATGGCAAAATATACTTTTGTTTCTGTTTTAAAGTCTTTCAGGACTTACTTGTGCTGATAGATGTGAATGTGTTTTTTTCCATTATTATTTTCCTTTTTGATTAGTAATAAAGAAATAAATAAAAGGATACAATAGAGACAGGATCTGTAGTTATATTTCTTGTGTTTATGCACATCCTGGCAGCAGTATCCCCAGGACACCATTGAGTATAATACAGAGGGAGATGAAAGGAGTTTTTTCTAACGTTTGAAAGACTGGATATCAGAAATATTGTTTTTCCCCCTAATTTACCGGTTTGCCACCTCTGCCTTCTCTTCCATAAAGGTGGCTCTCTGAGAAAGCCCGTTTCCAGGACTCACACCCCTATGCTGAACATGGCTTGTCATAGATGGCAACATGGTGGTAAAATCATGATAATGTCAGTAAATTCTTTCAGCACCAGTGTGAATACTATCCACAACCATTGGCTTAAACTTCCTAATTTTGTAAAAGCCCATTTTTCTGTTGCTGATGGGATGAGATAATTCCTGTAAACTTTTCCATAGGTGTTAGTATTGCTTCATGCTATGACAGCTCTTTAGTTCACCTTGTAGCAGATTTAATTTTTACTGGAAACTAGTAAGAAAATGTAGGAAATCTATTTGAAGTCTGTTTTTTACTTCGCTTCTATTTCAGAGAGAAATAGTTGGCAAAGCATATCTTGTTATAACAGCGTATGATTAATCATCTATAATAACTTAAACATATACTTCTACTGCCTATTTAGTCTGGCAGTTATATTTTGTAAATGGCTATAAGTATGTGGAGTTGTAGAGGGTAAAAATACTGCACTCAATTTTTAGTTGATAGTGTAAGTTATAGCCACTATACCTACATATATGTACCATTGTGCATATAGCCATCTATCAGTCAGTTTACTCAGCTAATTTGCCAACTATGACATGCAGGCGGTTCACGGAAGATTGGCATTTGGTAAAACAGTAAAACCATTTGAATGGGTTCAGAAGACCCAGGGCACACAGCAAGTGAGTCTACATTCTCAGATCACTCCTTGTTTCATCTCAAGGTCCTACTGCTCTGGCTGTCCCCTCTGGAAACAGGCTGGATCTCTCCTAGGATATCATCTTTGAATGAGATCAACAGTTTCCCCACCATCAGCACTGAGATCCAGGAATAGTTTGGTCATTAGACTGCTCCAGAGCCTATTACAATAGACAACTATGGACAAACATCAGCTCTTAATCTGTCAGCCTGGTTTGTCTTACAACATTTTTCTGCAAGTGTCTGTCCCCTTACAGACTCTCATGCTCCCCCCCTCCTCCTTCTGTACACACAGCATATTCTGAATGTCATTGCTTAAAAAGTGCAAATATCACAGGACATGAGGTAGCCTTCTTATTATTCATCGCTTTATGAATAGATATCCATTTTTAAAATTGTAACATTACCAATGTGTCTCAGACCCAAAGAAGGACATGCAGAGTCAGGAGGAAAGCCAAACTGTAGTGACAGGGTTGCAGTAGCCGTGGTCATGTAACAATAATCATATGATAGGCATGAAACAGGTTAGTGTTGCACATGGCTTACAAAGTGTGGGCGTGTGGGGCGATGAAGCCCCAGAGAGTGTGTACTGATCCAGAGGCCCCTCCACACACTGTATAATGTGGACACAAACGGGTTGCTGTAGGGACCAGCCATGACCACTGCAAATGTGAGCTGTGTTGGGTGAACTGGCCACAGAAACATAGATCGTTCCTTGGTCCTCTTTACAAAGACAGCAGAGACACAGCCTATACTGTTTCAGAAACAAGAAATCACAGCAGAGAGGGTGCAGACTAGAAGGTGGTTTATAGATGTAGAAGCAAGGGGAAAGTCCTTAGGTTTGGAAAAGTAGCCTGTTACCACATTGCTTACTCAATGTTCCTTATTTCAGAAAGGAACTTTGGTTTGTGTAAAGCCTTGCTGGGCCAGAAAAACAATTCTTGTTGTGTTTGTTTTTTTTTTTTTAAAAAGAGGTGAGAGAAGAAGAAAACTATACTGGAGACCCAGACTCCGCTTAGTTCATGCTACATTTATTTTCTGTACACTTGAAAAACATGTTTAGGGATAGATTGAGAGATCAAAGGTCTTGAGCCTTAATTTGTGCATTATTGTTTCTTACATGTACAATGTAATAGCATTTCAAAAAAAGGTCACAGACTCTTCAAGCAGTGGGCCACGTAACACTGTGCAGAATCACTATGAGATGAAGCTATCAACTACCTAAATTAAAACCGCCAGTGCTATCTTTTCACCTTTTCTTCTTCTCCAAATGCAAGGAAAAAAATGAGATTTTTCTTTACTTTTAAACTGAACACTTGCAGCATTTTCATTTGGAGTAAAACCAGGAATACTCTTTCTAGTGCAGATGTCTTTGAAACTCATTTGAGTTTGCAAAGAATTTTGCGATTTTGAACTTTTAATCTTATTTGTCACTAATCCTTGGCTAGGTGTCCCACAATACCTCTAGCCAATTACTTACAGAAAAAATAGCTAAAAGTCATTGTAATATCAAACACGATTTTTTTGGGGTGGGGGAGGTGGGGAGGAACACGACCTAATTACAGGCATGGAACTTTAATTTATATGCTGTGAACTGACACTCAATATCTTCTTTTTCATTGCCATTCAGGAACCTGGTCAAATAGATTATTATCTGTGACAGGTTTCTGGCAGTCCCTCTTGGTTTGACAGTGTTATTTTAGAGAGAAGAGAGAGTCACTTTTGTATATAATGAAAGGAAAAGTTGTCAACCACTCATACATATTTTATGCTGCATAAAACTTAAGTACTAGAGAAAAGATTCTGTTTTCAGTTTTGCTATTGTAAATTCATCTACTGACCTCCAGGTTTGCATCAATGACACAGAATGACTTCTAGTGCAAAGGATGCATTCCACTTTTTATATGGGCATTGCAGCTCTTGTAAGTCAGCTTGGACCTTACTGGTTTTCTTGTTAGTACAGTCATGCACAACTGTGATGTGTATTTTGGCATTTTGGCATTTTCTACTGACATTGACAGAACTAAAAGCAATATATTTCCATCAAAGTACTTCCTTGAAATGGCATCAGGTACAGACTGAATTGTCTACATTTTTTGAGCTTAGTTCACAGAAGTGGTTAGTCTTAGCTGCAAAAAGAGACTCAGGAAAAAAAAAAACATTTTCTAGTTGTATGTTGCTAGCTCTGCCTTTACTTTTGTCTTGAAAAAGATGATGAGTCGCTTCAGGCATTTTTGCACATTGCTTCTTTTCATTTTCAAATGTTGCTGAAGCAGCAGCACATGAGCACTGAGGTGAAACAGAGCAACCAAAGTCCTTTGGATTCTGTAAGCTGAATGGCAGATGATATAGTCTTTAAAAAGCTTGCTCATTAAGTTGATGTATTTGATAGGGAAAAAAATAATCTCAATTTCCTTGCTGTGAAGCAGCCACCATAAAATACATAGTTTATTCTAATACCAAGCAGAATTTTATGGAACAGTTTCACTGAGGACAAATAATGAAAATTCTACACATCTCCTTTGTAGAATATTTACTTATGAAAGAAAAGCATGTTTAGAAGCATGACTTCCCCAATGTCTTTTCTCAGAAATATATGTATATACAACATTTGAAGGATTAATTCTTGTAAAATTCAAAAATAACTTTGGTTTTCTTTTTGCAGATTTAAAATAGTGAAACGTCATAATACATGCCCTCAAAAATGGGGATTTTATTCATTAGCCTTTTGTAGCAGTTTTAACAGCTCTTTTTATGCGTATTAGCACATGCATTAAAGCCAACTGCCAAGTGGAATCGACTTTACCACAGCACTAACACACAGATCTCTAGCAAAACAAAACAGCACTCTTAACGTTCTGGTGTTGGTACTTAGACAATTACCTGTGAAAACGGTAATAGCAGATCCCATGACTCTAGGATCTGGAATTTGCAACACAAGGCTGATATTATTGACAGTACTGAATCTGGACAAGAATGTGGTGCTGAGGCATGTTTAGGAGAGTTAGACTGGTTTCTATAGTGATGTCAACAAGTGAAATGTTTAATCAAATTTGCTGTGTGATACAGCTTTGCTGTATGCTGTAGAAGCATATCTGGTCCCAGGGAGCTGACCTTCATGTGCTGAAGTTGATCTTCATGTACATCTTCCAAAGGCACAGAACTAGGCACAGCACAGCTCTTCTTTACTTTCACTGGTGCCTGCAAAATAAATAAATAAATACATATATATATTAAAGTATATATATTTGGCATGGCCCAAACCACACTGATTCCTAACATTTTCTGCCTTTTTTTTGTCACAGGTAGAGATCATCATGTTACGAAATAAGACCAGAAATAATTTTCACCAAGTGTTTTTAGACCTCAGACAAATTTACATTGACTGTGTTTTTAAAACAGTAATTATTTCAACTCTTTGGGATGAAATCCTGACTCAAATCAAGTTCATGGGCCTTTGCCTGACTTCAGTGGAGATACTTTTTCATTCAAAGCTAGAGCCATGCTTCCACCAATAGTTTCAATAATATTTTTCTAGAAAGAAATGTAGTCTGTGTGTTTCAGGTGTGATTATTTATACCCAGTCAAGCATCAAAGTATTGTTATCCCCTTACTGTAGGTTTTGCAATTAGAAATGAGTTGCAATTACAGAAGGAGACATCATTGTTGGTGTTTTAGTTGAGGATGCCTGAGATACTGAAAAACATTCTTAAAAATACATATTTAAGACTTGCTCACTTTTCTTCATTACAACTAGAAAGCTGCAGGCATATAACATTATGACCCAACAAATATTCACTAATTCTGTTCTTCATAATGTAGAAAGAGCAGTATTGAACTTCCCCTGTATCTGGTACAGTTCAAAAGGAATTTTCAAATCATGCTGTGGCCTAACCTGTCAGAATTCATTGACAGCAAGTTAGCAAGTCCTAACTCTTGGAATCCAAAGCAATATTTATTCTCATTCCTCACAAAACCACGGCATAACCCAACAGTAAAGTATTGTGTATGTGTAATATAATACAACATATCCCACTAAATTTACAAGTCACCTTGCAAGACAGCACAGGATGCTTAGGGCCACGTGAAAGAATATTGCTTAAAAAAAATGTTCCAAGAAACCTAAAACCTAAAGAATGCTGCTTTATTGGCAAACTACTTTAAAAAAAGCCAAGAAATTACTAAAACATTTTGTTTTCATTTGGCAGGATGACGTTGTGTTATTCAAATTTCTGTTGAACAAGCATGGAGCACAAAAAATGCACTTACCTCTTCTTCTTTCTTCTTTCTGACTTTGAGCAGCCCAGCACAAACTGTGGTTTTCAGATTTTGTTTGTAGGAAAATACCCTCACGAATGTGAGGTTTGGTTCGTCTTCCTTTTATTTCTAGTCTTTCCTGAGGTAGGCCTTTGGCTCTGGGAACGTTTGTCTTTTGCTGCTTAAATGTTGAATTTTGCAGTTCCATGTTTTTTACTACAAGTAAGGATTACAATAATATTATATTACTACCATTAACTAATATTGCTACCAATAATAAATAATTAAGTTACTAGAAGCATTATAGTCCAACCTGCTCCATATACCAGTCAATTGGATTTGCATTTGGAGTGTTATTTCTTCCTCATGCCAGGAATCTGTGATGAGTGTTCCTGATTATCAGTCTCCATAAGGCTATTTCACAATTACAACGAGGTTTTACACTTCTAAATAATGACAGAGAACCCATGCAGAAGCAGTAAGTATCTGAAATACAGTCATCCCACAAGAAAGACCTACTTACATCAACCTGCTCTGACACTGCAATAGATGCTCTACAGCTGGATACAATATCATAAGTTTTTGTCTTTTGTAGAAAGAGTGAGTGTACTTTTTGTTTTCTGAAGGTTTCTTCAGGTATTTTCAGCTTCGGGTCTCTGTGGCCGTTCCTGTAACAATGAATCAGAGCCATTGTAGCCAGTTTTTTTGTCAGGAAACAGTGACCTATTGAACAGTCAGTCAGGGGAATGCCACAGGTCTGTGGAAAACTTTGGTTTTTTCCAAGTAGGATTTGTTTCCAGTATTTTCAGGGCTTACCTTGTGCTACTGAAGTTCTGTGATTCTGTGTAAGAGTGAGCAGAAAAGCATTGTACCAAGGAAAGAGCTGTTAGATGTAAAATGTGACTGCACAGTGAGGCAGATTGAGGTCAGGAGAGGAATTAAATGTAAGCCAATGCTGAATAAAGGTTTTGGCAAATAAGCTTTTTTAGATATAAAGAAAATAAATAACCAATATTGTATTTGTTATATATCTTATATTGGTAGCTCTGCAGGAAGCTAGAAAATAATGTGTTACTTTATTACTTCCAGATTTTACTGATTCTTTTCCCCCTTGCATTATCATAGAATCATAGAATCACAGAACGGTAGGGGCTGGAAGGGACCTCTAGAGATCATCTAGTCCAACCCCCCTGCTAAAGCAGGTTAGCCTAGAGCAGGTTGCACAGGAATGCATCCAGGCGGGTTTTGAATATCTCCAGAGAAGGAGACTCCACAACCTCTCTGGGCAGCCTGTTCCAGTGCTCTGTCACCCTCACAGTAAAGAAGTTCCTCCTCATGTTCAGGTGGAACTTCCTGTGTTCCAGTTTGTGCCCATTGCCCCTTGTCCTGTCGCTGGGCACCACTGAGAAGAGTCTGACCCCATCCTCTTGACACCCACCCTTTAGATATTTATAAGCATTAATCAGATCTCCTCTCAGCCTTCTCTTTTCCAGGCTGAACAGACCCAGCTCTCTCAGCCTTTCCTCATAAGACAGATGCTCCACTCCCCTAATCAACTTTGTGGCCCTCCGCTGGACTCTCTCCAGTAGTTCCCTGTCTCTCTTGTACTGGGGAGCCCAGAACTGCACACAGTAAATTATGGATGTTTTGATTCTACTTTGGTTTGTTAATGCAGCTGTACTCACTTGTTTCGCAGTTACATCAGCTTCCTCAGAAATTTTCTCACGTATGGTGTTAAATTCCAGTTGACAAATATTCAGAGAAAATAAGCTTTGTTTACGTACAGGCATTTGCCATGTACAAACAACTGAAGCAAACAGCTTAGCTATTTTTACCTTTTAAAGTATGTGTTATTTTTATGGAAACAGTCTGAGGCCCAATATGGTGTGCCTTAGATTATGTCCTCAGAACAGTTTCAGCATCAACACTGAATATAAAAGTGCAAGTGGAAAAAGGAATTACACAGTGCTAACTAAAGACTCAATAGTACTGGATTTGTTCTTTTTTTTTCTTTTCAAACAATAGTTATATTAAACACGTAGCTCTGTAGTTTGTTTCTTAAAGTAAATTCAACTTCTGCAGAACATTTTAAAAACAACCATAAGGATATAAGCTTCAAAGAATTCTGTAATGTTTTGGAAATCTGTTTCAAATGATAAACAGAAAAACATAAAGTGCAATTGGGTACTAATGCTACTTCTATGTTAACAGCACCTTTATTAGCTCTTTCTTGTATCATATTTTACATGCACAAGATGAAGTTTTCCTTTAATTTTAATTAGCTATGGAAAGTACATTTATCTGTTCAGTTACGTCACCCAAATCTTGCTAAGAAGAATTATCTCTTAATACTCTTAATAGTCTTTTGTGGAATTCATAGAGTTTTTTCCCAAAAAATATGGATATGCATTGTCATATAAAGTGATGAGAAAACTGTAGTAGGTGTACAGTTAAAGAATGAACTCTTGTATTATTCATAATTTAAAAGAAATTGTAGTCATGATCAGTATTCCAAATTTTCTGGATATCATTGAAATGCTTGCAACAGAACTGAATAGAATCAAATCATCACATTCAATAGCTGAAGTTAAGTTTGGATCAAAACTTTCAGCTCAAATCTGTTTTTGCCATTTGTAAGTTTTACCAGGTGTACAGATGCCCACAATCTTAAGAAAACATGAAATCTTCTTAACTAAGTTCTGATTACGCTGACACCCTGAACTAGCAAAGGGATATGAAACATGGCGGTAGATCAATTTTTTGCCCATTCTGTTTAGTTCAGTTCACATATTGAGGCATACAGAAGCCTGAAGTGGCAACTTGGTCTAGTCTCCACTCAAAACCAGTATAATCTCATAGTAGGAAACTTGTTATTATATTATTTCTGGTTGCTGAGCGTCATGGTAGCTGCCATGTACCCTCTGTTCATACTGGAAATTGTAGAAAATTAGGGTCTTTTGTACATTACAGAGAAGAGCCCAGAAAGAATGAGATAGATGCTGACACTTCTGGTCCTGAAGTCAAGATCTCAGGCCAAGTTAAATCCAATAAGAATTTGAATCTGGCTGCTTCTGAGAAAGGCACTGCAATACAACTTTTTTTTTAACCCAGTTATTTGGAAGTTACTTTGCAGATTATCTAAGCGCAGCAGCAAGAGATCCAAGCATGTACAAGGTCCTTTCCTCTGAGCATTCATCGCAGCTCACACCACGTCAATGATGCCTGTCTGGTGCTTGTCAGTACTGTCAGGACTCACTGCCTGCCTCTGGGAATTCTATTTTCAGTTTATTGCATATTCATTTAATGTAAAAGGAAGGTGGCAGTGGGGACACAGGGATCAGAAAACCCTTTTCCAGAATCTCACCATTTATCATTTGATCCTTTGGGACTTAGACTGACAACTTCAAAACTTTATCTCATAAGGCTTGAAATTTTTGCATTGCAAAGAGCTAGTTGATGGTATAAAAATTGACTAAGGTCTGCAGTTCCATACTCTACGATGTGATTATTTTTATTATGGAAGTTACCTTGTAACTGGAAGTACTGCTACCTCAAGAAGGAATATAGCATGTATATTTTTCCACATATAAATTAGCAATATTCAGTAGAATAAGATATATGTGGTCTGACCAGGTGAGTCCTATGAATGTTCCTGTGATCAAGCAGCAAAATTAAAAGCTCTTATTTGTTTCAGTTTAAACAGGATTTCAAAATACTGTGTCTTTCCATTAAGTATGTTACAGAATCATTAAACTAACTAATTTTTTTTTTTTTTTGTGCCAGNGTGAGTCCTATGAATGTTCCTGTGATCAAGCAGCAAAATTAAAAGCTCTTATTTGTTTCAGTTTAAACAGGATTTCAAAATACTGTGTCTTTCCATTAAGTATGTTACAGAATCATTAAACTAATTAATTTTTTTTTTTTGTGTGCCAGGTTTTGTTCTCCAAATAGAATATTTTAAAAGGTTGTCACTGCACAGGCTAGATGTCTGGTAGAGGAAATCTAGCAGAGTTCTGCCACCTGTAGTTTTGACAGACTGTCTGGATAGTTATGAGGAAATATCAGTTGTTACTTGTTCTCGTGTGTCAGGACTTCCCCACACACCACTCCGAAAGGGAAGGGCAGTGATATATTAGGAGTTGCAGTTGTCATTGGCACTAAATTGTCAAGCCTGCAAGGGCCATTGAGGATGTTATATGAGGGAAGAACTTACTGTAATAGATTTCTTAGCTTCTACAGACGTGAGCTCTCTTATGTTAAAGGAAAGATCTCTGCAGTTATCACTCATTTCCAGTCTGTTTAAGCACTCTAACAGTTAGATCTCCGTGAGCGTACCCATGCACATACACAGACGCAGTCCTTGCCTTCTGTATCCCACTTTCCTTAAAATCAATGGACAGTATAATTCCTTACAGTTTTCAACAATGTCAAAGCAAGCAGGATCATAGAGAATAAACATTAAGATTTTTCCTTTATACCATTCTTAGTCATTCAAGATGTTCCTAAAACACAACATGTGAAAGAGTTGTAGCACTGTGGAAGGTTTTAGGAATAGGACCGGTCTTTACCTTTCTTCCTTCCTCCTCTTGTTTGAGATGAGGAAAAAACATTAAAAAACAGAGATTTGGCTATTTCACTCCTTTTTGATCAGTGAACCGATAACTTCAAATTCTGTTGCACTAATAAAATTACTGTGGGAATAATCCACGATACACTGTACTACTTAGAAATGTGACGTGGTTCTGGGAAAGTTCTGGAAAGCTCATCCTCTGTGTTCCAGCATTCGTAAAATGATTTGTGCTGTTGAAGGACATTAATAATATGTGCTGAGTGTCTTGGTTTTGATATTTTCTAAAATTAGGAGTTAAATTAATTAAATTTTAATGTTGCAAAATCAAACATTAAGAAGTTGTTTTCTCATGGAAAATATGCTGAGTTACATTTCTTGTCCTGTACCACCTTAATTAGTCTTAAAAATTATTTTCAGAATAGTTGGTATGATGGAAAAATCAACATACAACATGCATAATGTGGCCAAATTTCATGTATTTACTATATATATCTCCTCACATCTTTAAGATTTTACTAAATTTTGTTCTTCCAGGATCAAATAATTAATATAAATAAATAAATTAAACAGAGAGGTTCATCAGTATTAATCATTATGAGAAATACAACACTTTGAAAAATAATCCTAAGAGAATTCTTAATTTGTTTCTCATAAACTGATCATTGTTATATTGGATTGTGTTATAATTAACCAATTTATCAAAAAGCACTAACATTATCAAACACTTGTTATTTAGACGTGCAAACTCTTGCAATGTACAAGCATGCAGACAGATGGGAAATACATCAATTGAAAACCTGTCCTATGAATGTGAATATTTAAGAAACCTTTCAGATTTTAATGGGCTTTAACAGAGTATTTACTGTTTAGTGTCCTTTTTCTGCATTTCTACTTCATCCATCATCTGAAGCCTGACATAGTGTCACTCTTCTGAGTCATTTTGGCAACTATTTAGGAAAACCCAAGTCATTACTCAAGCAAAGCATATGTAGACGGTGGGGGAAGAGGAAAGGAGCCAAACAGGTCTAATAAATTGTGTTTGAAACTTCAGTTCTCTTACTTAGGTTGTGAATGTACAAGAGAAGTTTATCCACCAGTTGGTAACGCTTCAGGCTCGATATTCCTGCTGCCTGTGTGACAGGGGGATTATCTGGATTCTCAGAATTTTTATGAAAGTGGCAGGAAGGAAGAGTCACAGAATTTTTAGGTGCAAATTATCCAATGATAAAAGTCTATGCCTATAACTGAGTGTCCTATAAAGCAAAATTAACAGGAGTAGTCCAAAAAGACAAGTTTAAAAAAAAACATGAGACTAGTCCTTGAATGTTGTGAAATAGCCTTTGGTGTTCCATGTGTGGTTTTAAGCCTTCTCATTTTCTTTTACTTTCAGTTTCTGAGAACTGAACAGTGTATCATGATGACTTTTTCAGTGCATTTTGTTTTAGTGGTAGCTGAGATCCTTGTAATCACCTTTCTCCAGGAACTGTATCCTTCAGTAAAGCCTAAGATAAATTACTGTATCTTGATATGATACATGTATCAAAATACATTATATACAATACACGATAAAATCACAAGAAGTTAGTGGCAAAGCTATTGCTGCCTGTTGTGAGAGCTGGGATGAATGTGTACTGCCTGTATCTACTGCTAAGTTCACAGAGAAATCTCCCTTTTCCACTGCTGGTTCCTTAAAAAGGCAAAGCAAGTGAGAATAAACTTATATCTCAGAAAACAGGATGAGAAGGATCATTCAAGGCAGCTAGCTGTGGGCAGCAGAGGTCAGGTGACATACACAGCCATTTTCAGTATTCTGTGAGAGCCATATATTAGAGACCTGCGATATCAGATGGGAGTTGCCCTTTGGAAGGCAAAGCTGAAAGGAAGCTTATCTTTTTCAGCAGCAGGGAACAGGATGAAAAAACGTGTGTATGTGGAGAGCGGTGGAGGAAGGTGGAATAAGGAGAATAAGAGGATCTTTTTATAGACAACACTGAAGTTGAGTGTTCTTACAAATAGGATGGGCTGAAATGTATTATTTTAATTCAGTTACTACCTGGTAGTGGCAGCTTTCCTTACCCCAGGTAACTTCAGATTAATCATTACTAGCTATATGTTGCTAGCAGTGTAGTTATGGGTATGCTAGAATAAGTATAGACATGTTAGGTTAAGTATAGGCAAATTGCTTAACAGCATTACTTACCAAGTTTGAGGGATAATTTCTGCAGCCCGCACTGAGCTCCATGATGTGTTGCACTGATAAGTAGTGCCCTAGCAGGTTCACATAACTTAGGTATGAGTACATGATGTGCATACCCATCTCTGACTAAAGTACAGGCGTACGTCCGGTGACTAAAGTGAGAATATACTTAACCAAAACTGCTGCATGAGCTTATGTGTGTTTGGCTCAAATGTATTATAGAATAGCAAATTGTCTGTAATTTTTATGAAGTTGTGAGGAGGGAAGTAGCTTACCATTCTCAGCCATAGATGTCCAAAGATGAAAGATCTGGGATTAAAAAGAAAAATAAGTTTTATTCAATGATAAGAAGCCTATTCTTTAAAGATATGCATGTATTTGCATAACCCTCCATAAACATATAGTCTTGCTGTACCGTTCTCTTCATCACAGCTTTCTGTGTCATACTTCCTGCAGATTCAGATGCTAGAATGACAGGAGCGTGCTTTGTTCACTACATGCTCTGTGGCATCCACACTTTCTTGAATTCTTATTGTGGTCTGTCTTCAGTATGGGTACTCAGTCTGGGGACACAGCATTCACCTTTGTTATGATCAATGCATTGTGCATTGATATTAATACATCACTCAGAGCGGGTAAATTTGAAAAATTCTCAATTCCCAAAACATAAGAAACTTAGATAATCTTCTTTAACATTATATGCTTAATGGTGTAATTTTGATAACTCTTGATTGCCTGCTCCCAAAAAATATCTCTCTCCATCATTCTTTGTATCTAATTCTTTACTTGACTAAGTAAAGAATAGGATGGGGTCCCCAAATGATCTGGCTTTGAATCATTTGGGGACCGCACCCTATTCTAACATGTGTTTCTCTGTATGTTGATCCGAGCATATTATTTTTCTTTTAATCTTCTTGATTTTACACATATCGGGAGAGTAACAACAACCAAACCAGTATTATGGGAACTAAGAGAGAAGAGGGTCTGAAAAGTATCAATTCACATACCAATTTACTTTACAACATGGATTGTTTCACAAGCATAATTAAATTTGGAAGAGAATGTGAATGTTTTCTGAAAACACTTCAGTAGTATAGCCATCAGGGAGGTATAATAGCTTTATAAGCGAAAGGATAATTAATGGCATAATAATAAGTGGATATAAACTGGCCATGGATCACTTCAGATTATAATTCAGAGTAAGGCATTTAACAAGTAGAACAATAATGTTCTCCTGGTTCCAGATACTAACAGCAAGAGGGAATCCCATTTAGCCCTGAAAAGTTAAAACTATGCATTCCTGCAGAAGAACTCCACAACTGCAATATAAAGAAAACTATGCCAGTTCGGAGCATCCTTTATCTTCTTGGCAAACTCATCTTGCAGCATAGCTGTTTGGTTTTTGGTTTACAATTCAGAGTTAAATTCTGTCAAATTTGTCCACTTGTTCAAAGTATGTTAGTCTCTTGGGTTTATTCACTGGTGATTTGTACTTGTGGAAAACCCTCCAAACCAAACAAAGCCTACTACAATTATTTAAGCGCATCTCCCCAGTGGTAATACTATTGCCAGCTCAGTAAGCAATATGCTGCTATATACTGCTTACAGACCTTTTCACTAGCCTCAATTTTCTCGCCAGGCTGAGCTGCCTATCTTTTGGGCCAGATTTTCCAACCCTTGCATAAATTCTTTTATCTCCTCTACCCAGTGCAGTTAGCAAGCTCCTAAAATATGGGCAACCATTGATCTTTTGTCATATACTGCATGTTTTTGCCTCTGTGGGCATATGGGTCATTAAATCCATACTTTTATCTACTCCACGTATTTAGTTTTTTTAGTATTATTAGTTTTATTTTCTGCTCAGTTCTGTGACTGGAATTTTCAGTCTGTTCTTGCTTCTTTACTCCTTTTGATTTCCTTTTGATCTCTAACAAGGATACCAAAAAGACTAAAATTGAGATTTTTCCAGTTTATGTTCATTTTGTTGAGTTTTTAACAGTGAACCTGTTGGGTTAAAAGTATGGCAGGATTTCTTCTTAATAACTCAGTACTATAAATTAATCTAGTTTTTAGGTAAGACATAAAACACTGGGGCTTTTTTTTCTCCTAGATATACTACATTGGGTGGTGTATTTATTGTCTGGAATGTAGTAATGAGTGGAGATGGGACTGGATTCTCTTAGATACTATAGGTAGCAGAAGAACAGTTATGTAGTTTAACCTCTGTTGGCTTGCAAATACCAGTAACAGATATACAGTGTTTCCGTAGATAATGGTATCTGTTTAATGTTGATAACATCACATCATTTTTAAAGTCAAATCATCGTAACTGAGGTTAGAGGCAGCTTTTTCTTTGGGAGCAGCAGATCTGTTCCACAGAACATGGTACAGCGCAGCCAGCTGCTACATAATGGTGTTATACAGGAAAGGAACAGGTGAATCATGATTCATAGCTCTTCTAAATTTTCCAGTACTTACAGTGTATTAGGCAAATTAAGCATTTTTAAAATCCATGTTAAAATGTCTTTGTATATCTCACAACATGGTTTCCCTTCAGAAATCCATTATAATTACCTTTGAATTTGGTCCTCAATGCTTCTGAAAAACACTTCTGCGTCTACAGTAGGCTGATTCATTAGACTAGACTTCACTTACCAGCATGTACTCTCATATGCCCTGTCTGAAAAGAACAAGTGTGAACAAACATGGGCTTGCACAAACTCCTAATAGCTTTAGAAAAATCAAATGGAAATTCTTCCATTGCCTCAGACTTGCTCCACTTCTGTTTAACTACTAAATACATGTTAAGGATTACTATCTCACTCAACATATTCATAATGGTAAGCATCTCAAAGGTAAATGTAGGAGTTCTCAACAGCTCATTAAAAAAAATATTAATGTAATTTAAATGTGTCTTTACAATAGCAATTATTTATATATTTTAAAAGAATGTTTAACCAAAAGGAAATGTAAATCCAGTGCTGGGTAAAATCAAGGCTTTATATTTTATGGCTAAACACAAATTATCATTTGCTACTGTTATCATTATTTAGAGTTAATATACAATTTTTAGATGACTTTTTGTGTATGAACAAAACTTTGTATTTTCAGAAACATGTATTATTCTTCCAGCATCTTAATGCATAGAAGATGTTGCATTGTCCATGTAATATTTAAATCTTGTTCTCTGCTGAAGTCTAATTATGGATGTCTCCTTGTAAAGCAAAATTAGAAACCTTCAGCCAAACAGCCAACAATCACAGTTTTGGAAAAATCACATAATACTTTTCCCTTGATAAAATTAATTATGGCTTTAGGTAAACTGTATAATTTATGTTGAGTATGTAAAAAAAATACATTAACAGGCAAAAAGGCTATTTTTTAAAACAAAATTACTATAATATATATAAACATCCACTCAAAACCCCAAACACCTTTACATGTTTTGTTAGAGGGTAATGAGTTCTGAACGAACTTTGGATGGAACTGTATTGTATATTTGAAGAAATTCTGTCTCTGGGTACTATTGCTGGGTAGAAAGTTCACTGCATCAGCTAAATAATTGTTCATATTCAATTAGCTATACCATCACATCTTTAAGGTAGCTCAGGCTTGGAGAGTTGATTTCCAGAAGAGAAACCCAGCTCAGCTGGTGGCAGAGATGAGATCAGAGATTGCTTGGATGATCTGATGTTCTCTCCTTCAGGAGACTGATGAGGAATAGGAACTTTAGGGTTATTACCAGGGACTTGCTGTGATAACACCAGAAAGGGGCTGCTTGACAGAGCAGGAACATTCTTCCCTTTACTTGTTTATGTGTGTTTATTTCAATTAGACTGTCTGGTTCATTTGGGAAAAACAAACAAACAAAAAACAATGCTAAACTGCGTGATGACTTCATTCTTCAAGCTCCAAGGCTGAAACTGTGTCCAAGTTCTCCAATTTTATCACTTTATCAAAGTTATTACCACTGCATATGGATTTTGTTGTCCTTATGTCCTTTAATCACCACAGCTGTTCCACTACTGAAAATGCTGGAGGGAAGCAAGCTTCTTAATAATCACTGGTGCCTATACTTACATGTTTGTCAGTCAGGTATAGTCCACATTCATATATTTTTCCATGTTGCATTCCTGTCCCTCAGTGCTGTACTACTCCATGAGAGCAGATATGTTCCAATGTCCCTGCCATGATAGGAAAAAATTATAGCGTTGTGCTCACTGTGTAATTATGTTGTGCATGAACAGATATTTCCTTGTATGATAC
The DNA here is from genome assembly GCA_013398225.1 of Steatornis caripensis. Classification (NCBI taxonomy): domain Eukaryota; kingdom Metazoa; phylum Chordata; class Aves; order Caprimulgiformes; family Steatornithidae; genus Steatornis; species Steatornis caripensis. The sequence goes on from VZSC01019644.1 coordinate 101,770, forward strand.
ATTCCTCCTGCATTTTGTTGATAACTTTTTCAGCAGAAAAAAGGTTGTTTCTTGCAACCTGTGCTGCAGCAATGAGGATCCTGTCCCAGAGTTTGTATGACTAAAAACAGTTTGGTAAGGCTGTCTTTGCTTTTCGTTATTTCTTTGTGTTTGCCTGTCCTTTTGGGGTTTTTTGATGCTAGAAGATGCAACTCTGTTCTTTGTTTATATCTGCTTTTTAGAAATATGGTTGATATCTCCAGTCATTACCATATGATTAGTAGTAGATTAAGCAGTGTCTACAGCAGCAAGAAATTCCCCTGCCAAGAGAGAAGCACATGTCTAAATGCAATCATATCCCACTGTTACCTTTGGATTGGTGTATTTACCAGTATGTCAGCAGTCCACTTATAAACCTGTAGCTTTGTAAATAAACAACTTCCCTTTTGAGACTCCCTTTGGGCTAAGCTTGCCAACTAATTCTTAATCCACAATCTGAGGCTTTAAGAAAGCAGAAAAAAAAAATCCTGAACCCTAATTTAATTAACTTTGAGGTTTGCACTTACTGGAAGAAGAGACTCAGAGGTGTTGCTGATTAGAAGTGAGATTTGACAAACTGTATCTAGAAACTAGGATTTAATTGCTCTTAATACTGGCAAAAGATAGGAGAAACTTTGAAAAACTGCTGTAGAGTTAGCATGAATGTTTTTGAAGAGAGACATGGCATTTTCTGTATCATGTGTTGTAATCATAGATTCACCTCCCCACTCTGCTTTCCTTATGATTCTAGAAGGGATTCTTCCCATGAGAAGGAAAACATCATTATTGGGTTAGAGAAGAGCATATCTAAACAATGTCTGTCTTATGGGAAGGATAGATACTCATATGGTTGTGTTACGTAGCAGTGTTCTGAAGCCATCATAAGTGATGAGATAAATCAGCTCTGCTTTTGGCTAATCTAACCATACACTCTGCATTCTGTAATGTACCCTTAAAGACTACCCTTACAGAAGAAATTCCCTGAATTTAGGGAAAAGGAATGTTTTGGTTTGGAGTTTGCTATTATATTCTGTGTTATGCAGATGTGAAATTTAGACATTAAAATGCATCTATAAATTATTCTTATATGCAAGTTCAGTATCCGTTTTATTACAGCTATCATAAGACCAGAGTTAAGAAGGCTTGCCTTGGCTGTGATGAAGGTTTTACTTTCATGATTTGTTTTTCTTGTTTTGATTTCCTTCTAACATAATTTAAAGATCATGTTATGTCTTTTTGGAGGACAAAGGAAGACATACTCCATACATGGGAAACTGAATGTTTAAATGCACCTAAATCAAAGCAGCAGTAGCAAAGTCATCTCATTATCTCAGTGATGTATGAACTTCAAATACTACACTGGTTCATATAAATGCTGTGTGGAGAACTACAGAGTCTTCTTTTTCATTTTTTTCTTTAAAAAGAGAATCAATAAAATAAAATATAAAACAAGACCAAAGAAAGGTCACTGTCTCAGTGGACTATTAAATTAAAGGCAAGTGATAAAATGTACACGTGCAACATGAATGGTAAGCCTTTGCTTATAGCATTCACATGACTTTTGTAATCATGTAACTTAAATATTATTGTCTTTTGTATAAAAATGACTAATACTGGCATTAAAAATGTGAAAAGCTTTCACCCTGATGATTGTCCTGAATGCTAGGCTGAAATTCAGAGGCTTGCAGACTGTTTCCATTCAAAGCAGAGCTGGTTGCTGCAGTCTACCGGTTCAGTTTAGTGCTGCTTCAGTGCAGTCCTACTTGTTTGTGCTGAATGGCCAGAGTCCCATTGCCCTGAGTCCGCTGGGAACCAGGCAAGAGAGATGGTTTCTTTTCTTACATTCTCAAGTTTTTTTCAGCCATAACTGTAACAAAAGCTTACTTTCCCTCAGCTTTGTATCACTGTCATCTTAAAAATGTTCTCTGGCTGCCTCAGTGTGATCCTCTGTGCCTTTTTAGTGTATTTCTACTAGTTTTCCCAGGCACGGAAAAATTTATTTCTGCAGCTGAACCTATGCCCACCTCTCCTAGGCTTAATCTCATGCATGAAGGAAACTGGACTACAGGCGTCATGCATTGCCCAGGCTTGCATGCTGTCTGATTTCCCACTGGCATTATGGTCGTTAAACAAGAGAATTACTGTGTGTTTTCTCATGTTTGGGGATATATCTTGCAATTTTTATAATGGCAAAGGCAGATGCCTCCAATTCAGCTCCAGGTCACATCCACTGTTTTGCTAGTGGAGCTGTTTGTAGACCCATCGTCTGTGTGGGCTCTCAGACATGACTGCCCATTTAGGGGCTTTTAAACCTGACATTGTTCATCTGACTTAGAGCGCAGCTTCGTAAGTGGTTTCAAGGACCTGTCTGGAAGAGCATTAACCATGGCAGGAATAAATAAGATGAGGGGAGGCAGCTACCATGTTAACCGGTTGTGTTGATAGATGAATGGTAACCTAAGATCCCAGAGTGGAAAGAGGTCTTCATGGAACTGGGCAATTTTTCTGTCTTGCTAGTGACAAAGCATTCTGCATTTTTCTGATCATTGTTGTGGCAATGAGAAGATTCAGTCCATGATTTTACATTGCAAAAATTTCTGTTGCAGTTTTGGTGTATTCAAGATGAAGCTTTAGAAAAAACTTGTGAAAATATTCTTTTAGTCTGAATCTCTCCTATGATCAGGTTCACAGCTGTGGTTCCTGAAACAGATGTTTCAGCCCTATTGAAAGGTCGGTATTTTGCAGCACAGGGGAGGAAATGAGAGGCAAGAAAACAAGACACGTATAGCCTTAATTGATAGTGATTTTAAATAATTTGTCATTGAATTGTGGCTTTGAAGTTCATTACAATGAACTAAAAAAATAATCATAGTTGAATAGCTACATATAGATGTTTACTTATATAACTAAAACTGAAACGGAAGTGAATCATGCAGACTTAGTCCACTGCACGCTGCATATCAAAACAAGTCCATTGGCTGTTAAGTTCTCTGAATATGTTTTGAGAAGAACAACTGTCCTTAGCTAAATCATTGATTCTTACTGTTTAAAGAAAAAAAGTGCTTCATGATCATCTTTTTGATGAGGTGACTAGGAAGAATAGCATTCATAGGAAGAATAACATTCACTAGAACAATAAAAACCTTTTAAAAAAGTATCCTTGCAAGATAGTGGTAAAAGAATAATTTTTGTCTTATGTGTCGATATCACAATAGAAATAAGTTTTGTTTTCTAGACCACAGTCTTTTATGTATGCGTGTTCTTTGGCTTCCTGCTATGTGTTACTCATTTCAGGGTATTCACCAGAGCAGTTTAAACTGCTCCTGCTCTCAAATATCACATACTTATTGGTCAAAATAATGTTTCTTTGGGTATCACAGTGTAGCTTGTGTTTTGCAGAACAGCTAAACTTCTTTCCTTTGCAGTGCTGGTGATCTTAAGTTAATACAAGAGGGCATGGTATGTATTTTTATTACTTTTGTTTTTAAGGGGACTCCCCTATTTCCACTTAGGAATTTGTGGTTTCACTGAAGTCTCTCTGGAGAAACTGTTCTTTTCTAATCCATAAACTGTTGAAAGTGTTTGTATCTCTTGAACAGATGACAGATTCTAAATGGCTTTCTCAAGCAGTAACAGAAGAGCTCAGTCTAGAAAAAACCCAGTGAGGTTGCACTTTCTGATAATGGCTATGAGCACAATGCACTGCCACTGTTGTATTTCCAGTCATGCTCATATTTTATGTTTGTGTTAGACATACAAACCCTGCTAGGGTTGCAAAGTCAATCATTAGGAAATATAATGTCTAAGACTGCTTTTGTAACTTTAGTTTGACTCCATTTAGTGTATGCAGTAAGAAGCTGTCTAATTAAATAACTGTTCTCTCTTCCCATATGCCCTGCAAGAATCCATTTCATTTAGTGCACAAAGTTGTCTATGTATGCTTAATAAGTGGTTACTTAATGTTTTGGGGTTTTCTTTGTCACTCAGAAATGTAGCCATAAGCCTAATTTATTGCTGTAAGTACAGAATTACTAATTTCCATTTGGCCTTCCATATGGTACATCTGAGAATGCCTTATGAAGATTTCTTTATTTCTTTTCACATCTGTAATCCTCTTCATCTGCTGATGCACACGGCATGCTTAAGTGCAAACGTAAAAGGGAAAAACATCCAGTAATGTGCGTTGCCTCAGTTGTGATGTGGTGGCCTGGGTTTGGCTAGGATAGGGTTAATATTAATGTTGTGGGTTCAGCTAGGATAGAGTTAATTTTCACAAGAGGCTGGGAGGGGACACAGCCAGGACAGCTGAACCAAACTAGCCAAGGAAGTATTCAATACCATTGGTGTCATGCCTGGTATATAAACTGGGGGGTGGGGAGTAGACTATCTGGGCAGCGGTGACAATTACATTGTGCATCACTTGTTTTGTATCTTCTTTTACTAGTATTATAGTTATCATTATTATTTTCTTCTCTTTTTGTGTTGTCCTATTAAACTGTTCTTTTCTCAACCCATGAGCTCTGCCTTTTTCTTCTGATTCTCCTCCCCATCCCAGTGTGGGGTAGGGAGAGGAGTGAGCGAGCAGCTGTTGCTGTCTGGGCTCAAACCAGGACATGTGGCATTTTGTGTCTTGATTTATATCTCTTAGCACTGTTATATATTTGATCCCCAGCATACCAAGTCATCCTGAAAATGAGGACTGTAGTTGGTAACCACCTGGAATATGGTTTCTGTTACTAGCTATCATCAAATAGAAACTCTGTGGTGGAAGAGGGAAGATATAGTCTTATCTAGGGCAGCATTTTTTCACTACCTGTGCTTACCTTTCCTGTTTACTACTTCCCTATATATGCCTTCCAACTTCTGTAACAAATGAGGTGCAAAATCCTACGTGCAACAGCTTCATCAGCTGAGGCTGTACTGTGGCACCATCCTGGACAAACATGGAAAAAAACATGAGATGGAATCACCGTAACAAATTTTTGGAAGGGTCCATAAGCATGATTAAAAATTTTTTATCCATCATACAGACCAAAGCTGAGCCAATCTGGTACATTGTCGTTTTGTGTACACGCAAAACTCAGACAGAAATCAGAAATCTTTAGTTCTTCTGGGATCTAGAAAGGAGCATATCCCATTTGAACCAACTATTTTAGTTCTTCACCTCCTAGACTTGTCAAATTATTTTACTTTCCTTCCTGTTGTTTCCTGAGTTACTTGTCTGCTGTCTCATTTGCTAAACAGACATTAAATTTGTCTTTTTTCCTGTAGGAAGTTTCTCGTTTCATTGTCCAGCCTGTCTGTGTTCCTTCTTTGACTCATCCTGTGTGTTTTATCCACCTGCCACTTATTTTTCTTCATGACTTTACAGTTTCTTCCTACACCTGTTTTCGTCATCTGTTCTCAATGCTCTCTTCTCAATGGTCTTCTCTTCTGTGCTCTTACTCTTTTTCTAGCTAGTTTCGTTCTACTGGTACTACAGATTCTTTTCTGGTTTGTCTTGCATCCATCTCTCTCTCATATCTCTCTTGCTGTCCTGGTACAGTTTCATCAAGATAAGCTTTCCAAAATTTCAGCATTCTGTTGGCCTGATGCTCACAGTCTTTTCCCTTCTCCTGCATCCAGTCTTCTTGGCCTCCCATGATGTCTCTAGCTTTCACTTTTAGTTTTGTCTAGCCACTTCTGTCCCTCCACCCCCACTCACATTTTCGCTCTTTCCCTCAATAAGTTCAGTGTAATAATAGCTTATTCTGATGCTACTTTTCATTCCCCTTTCAAACTCTTTGTCCAATTCCTTCCTTTCTGTACTTGAATAATTGGGCTTGCTTTTCTGGAAGAAAGTAATCTGCAGAGAAGAGATGGACTCTTTGCCTAGCAGCAGTCAAAACAAAAAAAAAAGTCTTCATTCTTATAAATTCCTGTTACCATCAATCTGCCTTCTGAGGATGACTTGGTTCTTTCTAGTTTTAGTGGGTGTTGGGTTTAGCTTATATACTAAGACAAATTTTTCTGAAATCTTAGCTGTTAATATTGATGAAGTTTTGTTGGTCATCCACAAATTCTGGTTTTTCTGAAGATAGTTTATGAGTAAAAGTAGGAGAAAATATTTAAACCTAAGGAACAAATGGTATATAGCTATTATTAAAGTAATTTCCTACCAAATTTCAGTTTTACTCAGAAATTTCTGAATTACTAAGAAACGAGATTGTATTAGGCAAGCTTGGTATTTTTCCTTCCTTTTAAAATGCTGCATTGTTTGGCCTGAAACCTTTTTGAGAGGAAAATAGTAAATTAAAGCAAATAATTATCACAGAGCATTTTTGCCAAAATAATTAAAATTTGGGAATGGTCTATCCAACTGCAAATGGAATTTTATGATATCAAGAACTTTATAATAAAAACTTAAATTGATCTTCTATTTGAAACCCTCATATGTGTTTGGTATATTTGGACATCACAGAATCACAGAATAATAGGGGTTGGAAGGGACCTCTGCAGATCATCTAGTCCAACCCCCCTGCTAAAGTAGGAGCCCATAAACCAGGTTGCACAGGAACATGTCCAGGCGGGTTTTGAATATCTCCAGAGAAGGACACTCCACAGCCTCCCTGGGCAGCCTGTCCCACTGCTCTGTTACCCTCACAGTAAAGAAGTTCTTCCTCATGTTCAGGTGGAACTGCCTGTGTTCCAGTTTGTACCCATTGCCCCTTGTCCTGTCACAGGCCACCACCAAAAAGAGTCTGGCCCCATCCTCTTGACACCTGCCCATTAGTTATTGATCAGCATTGATCAGATCTCCTCTCAGTCTTCTCTTTTCCAGGCTGAACAGACCCAGGGTTCCCAGCCTTTCCTCATAAGAGAGATGCTCCTGTCCCCTCATCACCTTTGTTGCCCTCCACTGGACTCTCTCCAGTAGTTCCCTGTTCTGTTGAAGTGGGGAGCCCAGAACCGGACACAGCACTCCACATATGGCCTCCCCCGGGCAGAGTAGAGGGGGAGGATCATGTGCCTCGATTTGATGGCCACACTCTTCTTAATGCCCCCTAGGATGCCATTGGCCTTCTTGGCCACAAGGGCAAGAAGGAATAGCTGATAAAGAACTTTTTTCTTACTGTGTACCTAAACCTAAAAGTAAATAGTATTTATGATGAAACACCCGGTGAGCATTCCAAACATGTTAGCATAGCCCTTCTGTAGGAGACCTTTCCTGCAGAAAGATTATAGTAAGAATGCTTTCATAAAGGTTTGACATCTTTAAATACAAACTGCACAGAATCATTCTTTTTACAAAGGCAGTATGCTAGTGTGCAAGAAACCAGATAACATGTAAAAAAGAGACATTTTTCTGCTTCCGATGCAAAAGATTGTGATTGGACTTAGACATCTGCACAAAGGCGATGCTTGGAGAACGTAGACCTTACTGATGTGGTGTATCTGAGGGTGAAAAACAAAGTTAGTACCCTCAGTCTTGCAGCAACCAGTTTTTGCCTTTCCCAAGACACATAATTAATCAATGGCAGAAGACTTTCTTCAGTATCACAGTGTATCACTGTCACTGCATGAATAAATAACCATTCCCATTTTAATATTTTGAGGAAAGGAAAATCCAGTTTCCACTGTAGTTGCAGTTGCTTCACTAACCAGTTTCTGACCATCTTAATTCTCCTATTCCCTACCTTGGGTTAGAAGCAATACATCAGTTAAGCCATCTAAGCTTTTTTATGTATCCCAATCACACTAATGAATGCTCAAGTTACAAGGTATAGCTTTGAGGAATGAAATGAGCATCAGTTTTATATTTTATTCTTGATTTTTTTTTCCCAGCTAAATGGTGAAACAATATAGGACAACAAAAAGATGCAAGATGTACAGTAAATGGTATTTTAAATGTATTTATTCTAATGCTTTCCAAATTGCTATTCGTTAATTCTGTGGAAAGCTAGGTGGTTACATGACACAAGGCCTTCTTGCTAGCTGTAAATTAAAGAAAATTAAAATATATACATACTCTTCTGATCTCCTTTCTGTGCTCTGATTTCCAATGTGATTTTATATAAATTGTATAATGTAGAATGTGAAAGAGAAGTTGTCTTTTTTAAAACTAACGGGATGCCTTTGTTAAGATAGAATCTGTTTTCAGGAAGAACGCGGTTTAAAACAGTACTAGTCTTCTGAATAATGATATTATTGAGTTCTTGATAAAGAAGGAGTAATTGTGGACGAATGACCTCTGGAATTACATTAGTTATACACTCACTTTCGAATTAGTTGTGTAAAAGAAATGTGTGTCTCATTTGGTCACCTTTTTATAAGTTTATGTGCTGATTTCCGTTATGATTTCATTAACAGTCATCCCAAAGTCTTAACTCTGCCTTTATACCACTCCATGCCAAAATTAATTTTCAGTTACGTGGTCTCAATATTTTCCATAATGTGTTTATGTCTCATAAAGGCATAAATTAATTTTAAAAATTAGCAAGTGATTTAATTTTGCCCTCTCTCTTTTACTAGAAACTAGTCTATGCAATAAGTAATATTAGAATCACATTGTCTGCTTCTGCTATTGTTTTTATCCCATTATGATCTCACAGGCAATTAATATCATAACAGACAGACTTTTCAAGGAAGGCCATTTTATTTCCATTCAACAGACTGTTGCTTAAAGAACTGGTTCTTTTGTTTGAAATTAGTTACAGGTTTTGATTTTTATTGGATTTTTAGGGGGTGATGGTGGTTCTTTTTTTATGCTAGGGTAATATTGGAGCTGATAGGGATTTATATATTTGACTGACTTAGAAGATTTTTGTGTTACATTGTGAATACAGAGACTGCATTGTGTGTCTCATTATAAGTCACTAGTCAGTTCAGCTCTGCTGGAAGCTGAATATAAATGAAATGTAGTTAAAATAGCAGTACAGTTGTGTTCGTAGTTAGATGCTCTCCCTCTCTCTTTCTTTCTCTCTCCTAAACAATTTATTTTTTTCCTCTGCTCTGTGCTTTCTAGTTTCTTCAGTGGTGTTACTAAGCACACAGAATTTGTTGTTGAGCAGCAACAAAAACTACCCTGAAGAGATCCCGTGCACTTTCCCATCACAAACATTAAAGTTTGCATGTAAGAGAGTGGCTGGCAAGAATATCATCTAGACATGGGTGGTAATGAACCTCCTTCTCTGTAGAACAATGACTTTTGCAGTCTTTAGAGATGATCTGTATGTTTGAGGCGCATTAAGAAACAGATAGTAAAGAAGATCAGGCTCAGGCTATAACTACATGACTATTTCATTCGTTTCCAGGAGGAGAAATGTCTCTTCACTGTACATGGCTTGAAAGGTTAAGGCTATTACATTTGGCTTCCTGCTGACACAGAAAGGAATGGTCAGTTCTGCTTGTGCCAGAATGAAAACGTTATGATAATGAGGTGGTTTGGACTGGTTTTCCTCGGACAAAGTTTTCCCTGTACTTCAAAAGCTTTTTTATTTCCATTTCCTTGCAAACAGTTGGGTGCCTTAAACCTGGGAGAGTAAGTATCTAATCTTTATACTTCCTGGAGTTGGAAAATGGACGACAGATTCAGATGAGGAGATGCTTCAGTAAGTGTCCTGAAGCGTTGTGTCGCGAGGCTAGGATACCACTGTATAACATTATGTATAAGGCTGTTCTGTGTAATGAACCTGTTGATAACCAAACCTCATAATACAGTTCTTGAAAGCCACAGAACTACAGTGATGCTTGGCATTTTTTTGTGAATTCAGGAAGTCATGGGGTAGGTGCTAATGCTGTCACAGCTGCAACAGGCACCAACAGCAGTACCAGTATGTTCAACCTATTTGTCCATGTGTCTTCCTGATAGCCACGGACTCTTCCCTTTGCCTCCTCCTTTCCCCTCCTGGCCATGGAAGCTGATTTGACTTGTGTGGTACAATCAGAACATGGTTAGCTTTATTGTCCTGATTGAGGCTGCACAGGGCTCTCCAGTAGGTATCCCTAAACTGTGCTGATCACATAGTTTGCATTTCTATTTACTCTTTTTCCTGACTGTCCCTTTCGCCACCTTTGTCCCTGCCTTTTTCTGCTCTGCTCTACTCCCAGATAAACAACTCTCTAGTAACTACATTCTCCCTGTTGGTTCCAGTTTTGCTACATCTACACCCAAATTTGGTAGTTCTGATACTATTACCTAGACAATTTTGACTTCATGGTATTACTGAGAGAATTACCAAGATTCTCTGGGCTTGCAAGACTCTGCTCCTCAAAGGCACCCAGTGCTTCACATTGGTATCTGTGAAGCCTGTTTCTCACATTAGTCTGCTTAAACATTGGTGAAATCTTACCATCCCTCATGGCACTATCTGTAACTGTTGTCAGCTTCTCACGTTGTTATCTAACACGTATGGCAATTTCTCATGTCACATCTAGCATTCTTCCATGTCCTATTCTGCTAGCCTAACCTCAGCCTGGGGCTCAATTGGCCTTTTCATTTGCTCACACCCCTAACAGTATAGAGGTGCAGTCAAGCTGAGGGCTGTTTTGAAAGCTAAAAGCTATTCTAACTGCCCCGAATAGCCACTACAATGTGAACTGCAAAGTAGTCATACTAGTATATCTAGGGCTTCTCTTAAACACTGGTATTCAGTTGTGTATGTTTCATACTGTTCTTCTAAAATTTAATGCAAAAATTATGATGCACCTAGCAGAGAAAGAATTAAAATTATTTAGCAATTGCTTATTAATATTGAACAGCAAATTGCGAATGATGATAAATTATGTTGATCATGCTATTTATTCTTGATTCTGCATATTGAACACTTATTTCAGTTGAAACTGAATGGATGAAAGAAATGGAGACTAATACCGTAGGTTTTTATACAGCAGTGCAGAATTTATTGTGTCCAGAGGAAGCAAGAGAAGAACTCAGAAGAACTCAAAGCAAATCTATACAGGCCTACAGTCTTGTAAAAATTGTAGTGGGATGTTGTAATGACAGCGAGGGATTTAGACCTGTGCTGTTTTCCTTAAAACTAGTACTATTTGCCTTTATATTTTGCTGAAGTACTGTTTTAGTAGTTGCTCTGGGGGGAGAATGGCACTTACTGAATCTTTAGTGATGAATGAAGAAGGTCGAAGACACAGTAAGTCCTGCCTACCAGCTACTGGGAGCCAAGGAAAGGTAATTCTAGCACAGAGGAAAAAAACTTTTAAGAAAGGGACATATAGGTCATGACGGTCTAAAAGATGAAGCATTCTGCAGTTGTGTAAGAGTAATAATCTTCACATGTCCTTTTATTTGAACTTCAATTTCTTGGGTTAACATTGTGCATATAATAGTAAATACAACAGTGCATCAGAAATCTAAGTAGAAAATATTTATGTCTCTTGTTCCCTAGGAAAGTGTAGTTTAGAAGGTCCCTTTTCTGTTAATTTTATTGTGTCATCTCAACTGATAGACTAGTTTGTTATACTGTATTTTCCTTTATAAAGTAATCATGGTGGAGTTTTTTTGGTTTTGCTCTGAGACAGTATTTCTTTTGTTTCTGCGAATCTCTGTTAAGAAGTTTCCAATGCACAAGGATGACTCATTGCTATTGTTAGTGCTTTGTATCTCACACCTTAGAAATTATGCTGTTCATTTGAAATTGCAACACAATCATAATGGATTATTTTGGTTGATGTATGTGTGTGTGATCAGTGATCAGATCTTAATCTGTATAAAACCAGTATCTCAATACAGAACATTTTCTTCAATTGTTCTCATACCATTCCTCTCCCTGGTGTATACATAGATAGCAATGGATGGAGGATGGCTGCTAGTTACCAGTGTTCCATAGTGATGTTTTGATGTGAGAAATCATATAAGAGGAGATACAATATACATAACAGATAGGTCAGCAGTGAGTTGAAAATTTATACATGGAAAGGCAGGTAATGTAGATTTACATTTATCTTTCTAATCTTGGAAATGGAGCTCACTAGCTCTATACAAATTAAAACTTGAAAGAAAGCTGAATTCTAAATCTAAGGCTGAAGTGGAATCTCTGGTCTCTCAGAGATAGTTAAAACCTGTTTTCCTGCTGGTGGCATCAAACTAAAACATTATTTTTCCTTGCTTGGTATTAGTCTTTTAAGAGGAATTGGAGGTAGCAGAGCCTGTGGAAGAAAAGAAATGGAGTAAAGGGAGAGGATTTAGAGGATCTGAAGAGTGTTTGTCTGGATTAAGAGAAAAAATGGACAGAGCCTTGGATGTTTGAAGTTTTTTAAAACAGGAAAAACAGTGATGGAGGGGGGGACAGAGGAAGATGCTTAGGGAACTGATTCAAAGAGATGTTCCCTTGCTCAGATGTTGCAAGAATTTAACTAAGATGGATTGATGTATATATATTGACTTCAAGTTCATAGTGATTTGACGTAAGGTAGTCAGAGGGTACAATGCATGAGATAGATAGTTCTCTGTGGCAGCGGGGGGCTAGACTTAATATTCTAGGAGCTTCCTTTCAGTTCTGTGTAGTCTGTTTCAGTTCTTCCTACACTATATGTCTTTGCAGGTTGACAATACTGTGATTAGTTCTGAAACAGTAGACAGATCACGAGGTAAAACACGTAGTTTACATTGCCAAATAAAAGTTTATTTAGTACAATGTTTCAAGCAAAATCTTAGATTTCTCATGGAATGTGTCTATTTTCCAGTTCCCTACGGTAGGTAAAACATGGCCAATACTTGCTAAGCCTTTGTATATTCATGACAAATAGTGTTGTAGGAGACTGATAAATAAAAAAAGTACTTATTTTGGATCCCTATGTCTTCATAATGTGAGTAACTCAGAGAGTTTTCATATCTTGCCATCCTTGCTAAAGGTAGAGGAACATTTAAAATTCTGTTTTTCTTTAATTGTTCCTGGTTTTGTGTGTTCATCTAGAACTCTCTTCAATATTTAGAAAAAAGGACAAGCTTTACCATCAACATGTGCATTTATGGAAGCAAGAATATAGATGCATGACAGTTATTTAATAGCTTGTGGTTTGGTAGATTCATAATCTCAGTCTGGAATTTATGTAGTGCTTCATGCAGAAATAATAATTACTCATATATTTATTCATTAATAAAATGGGGGAGGAGGATACAACAGTATGCATTTTTCAAAGATAAAAAATAACTTCTTTTACTTCAGATGTGTGTGTGTGTGTGTCATTAGCAGTTCATATAAAAACTCCATGTTTATTGAGTCCCAAACATGCAGTTTTGCATAGAAAAATTATTTTATTTTATCCCTATCCCTTTCATAAAGTACACAGTAGGCTGACAATGAATCCTCTCTATGTCTGTATATTAGTTGCCAACTGTTCTCTCTAAATATAGCACTGTATTAAAAATAACTAAATATTATCAAAAGAGAGAAGAAAAGATAAAAACATTGCTAGCAATTTCCCATTCTGTAATTTCCTCCTCATAGAGTATTTTTGCTTAGTGAAAGAAACTCATAAGCATTCAAGCATTACAGTCTAGGACACGTGGATGTCAAAATAATTCTAATTTCTTTTATTTTTTTCTGAAATCTTAAAAATCTTGCAAGGACGTATTCCAAAAAGGTAGATTTATATATTATACATGCGCAGTCATATTTGAAACAACACTTAACGCTGCACCTGCAGATCAAAATTATTTTATCTGTTTGTGAAACAGCAGGAGTGTATCTATAACATCCAAAAGACCTGATATGGGAATTTGAGCATGAAGAACAAACTAGGCATATTTTGACTGTGCTTTCAAAATTTTGAAATCTTTGACTATCCTGACTGATTAATTATCCACTGAAAATCAATGTCCAAAATGTCTGTCTCAGATTAAGTCTTTCTATGAATCTTCAAAATGCTTTAATATTCTTAAAAGGAAGGCTTTTTAATTAGTATGTAAGTATATGGATAGCATGCAAGGTGCACTGCATACCCTTATTATTCACCTTTTTTGAACAGAATACAGAAATTAAAATATATGTATTTCAGTGTAACTGATCTTTTTTCAAGAAAAGTAACTTTTGATTTTTGGGTTACCTAGACGCCTTTTTTATTTAGTTGCATGTCTTTGTTACATTTACCTCAAGATTATCAAGAATGATAGGAAATAGAGAAAACCTAGGGATATTAAAAAACTTTTGTAAATTAGACTAGAAAAACACCCCAATGAAGGTGGAGTGGGAAAAACAAAGGCGGCTTTTTGGGCTACTTGGTATGCATTATTACTGATCCAAAGATACATTTCGCAATTCCCACAGATAACCAGATTACAAATCCCTCCTATTACCCTGTCCCTCTACCTTACTATGAAATAAGGAATAGGTTTTTAAGAAACTTAGGCAAATACAGATTGTGATTTTAAGATTCCCATTTCAGTGCATCTGCTAATGTTTCACAGGTTGCCCACAAAGAAAGCTAGCATGCAGTTCAGCCTTACACTTTTAAAATCAAACTATTACTATGCAGCTGTTTTAAAGATCTCATTGTGGTATAGTGTATATTAAAGAAACAGAAATTACATAAATAATCTCTTAGATTATTAACAATAAATAAACTAGATATAGTTGCAAACACAAAAACTAAGGTTCTGGAAATGAAAAGGCAACTTAAATTTTTGTTTTCCACTGCTGTCTCTTGAAAATTCTCCTGAATAGAATTTGATATACCTGTGTGAAAATAGCAGTCTTCACTGCTCTCCAGGCTTTGCCTTTGCTTGGAGCTGTTGGGCAACACAGGACAGGGCCACTACTTAAGGGCACTTCTATTAAAGAAGTATTAATATGTTGACTGCATACAAGCCCAGATGAAAAATACAGTGGTTGAGGCTTTATGTTGAGGAGTGACTTCTGTCAGTCTCCTAAAATTCAGAAGCCTGAAGGCTGCAACTAAGAAGTGTGCAAGGTCAATATAGCAGAAAACTATAAGGAAAAAAGAATCTTTTCTTCATGTTGCTAAGATTTGATGCTTCTACTGGTTTCTTTTAGGTTTTCTTTCATACATGGTAGGTTTCTGCAAACAAGTGTATTTTTACAATTGCAATTTCTGTTGGTATCTGATGTCCCTCTCCAGGTTGTGTTGTACAAATCACAGAATCACGGAATGATATGGGTTGGAAGGGACCTCTGCAGATCATCTAGTCTAACCACCCTTCTAAAGCAGGAGCCCATAAACCAGGTTGCACAGGAGCATGTCCAGGTGGGTTTTGAATATCTCCAGAGGAGGACACTCCACAGCCTCCCTGGGCAGCCTGT
>VZSC01019644.1:118464-140424 GCA_013398225.1 Steatornis caripensis
GCCCTTCCTGTTGTCCCTGACCTCCCTTGCCAGCTTCAATTCCAAGTGAGCCTTAGCATTCCTCATTGCATCCCTGCATGCTCTGACAAATGAGGATCTAGAATCTCTTTCTAAAAGATTTACTTTTTACATATATTTAGTTTATATCCCTCTGTTAATTCCAGGTCATCTTGAATGACTGCAAATTGAAGGATTATTATAAAGTAATAATCCGTTAACTTTGAACTTTGAACTCAGAAGCAAACAGAAGCCTGTGGAGATCACAGAACACATATATGTATGTCTTTTGCAGTTAATCCACTTACAGGTGGGATACCTGAACCTAAAATTTGATTAGTGGACCACTGGAAGGGGATTTATTTAGTACTATTCTAAGATGATCATAATGGTGAGGTGTTTCCCTGAGAGGTCCTTTACGTTTGCCAGAAGACGAATAAGCCAAAGCAAGCTACTGAGATGTCTGCTGTTGATAGCAGTAATGGAAGCTTAAAAAAATCCTCCTCCAGCACTGCAGAACTGCTTAGTGGTTGCACCTGATTATAATGCAGATTATATTACCTAGGGAGTGACGTGGCTTCTGCATGCTTCCTCAAGATGACCTGCAGTTTCTGGGAATGGTATTCTCCAAGAAACAGAGTGATGATCAAGATCAAGAGATAGGCAATGTCTCTGCAGTTCTTGGCATTATTTCTGTAGAGCAGAACTTCCCTACATCTCTAATGTAGATTTCTTCTATAGAAGTACAGACATGGTGGGAAATGCTTTGTCTCCTGGAAATGCAGAACACTGCACTGTTTTGATCCTGATTCTTCTTTTACCAGCTTTTTGGCTGGAAAAGTGTGCTCTGTGGCATTTCTGTCACTTTGTATCCTCCACCACCACCACCACCACCACCACCCCCTTTCATAATATAAAGATGAATTGTCTGGAGGGTATTTTTCACTCCTGAGACCAAGAAACTCTGTATTCTTTTATCATGGTGAATTCACATGTAAATGCAGCCTGAATTAAATTAAATTATCCAAGTAAAGAATTCATTTGGTGCTTGTTGACTGTTTTAATTCCCTTCCCTGCAAAAATATTTTTCTTTTGTTTGCAGTGTTCAGGAATTACTTACATGTTTAAGAGCCTTTAAGAAAGCACCACTAACTGTTGTAGAAGCGGCTGGTATGCATTTGCTAAGGCTGAGGCAGGGAGAATGGTGTTTCTTTTCTCCATATGAGTCCAGAAATTGTGTTGTCATCAGGAGGGATTCCACATAAGTATGTCTAAAAGCACAGATTCTTCCATAACAAAACCGATTTCTGTGGGGCAGTGTGCTGGTGATGCTTGACTTTATGTATGTGGAAGAAAGTAGCATCAGAGCTCACTGCTAAGTCTTATCAACACAGTCAGTCTCCAGAAGGTTTTTTTGTGTTAGTTCACTGACAGCAATAGAGACTGGGTTTGTTTATTTCTTTGTTTTGACAAGGAGGGAGTTTCAGAGCTGAGAGTGGAAAGATTGACCTTTCATTTTGTAAGCAATTGGGTTTTTAAATACTAGGCTCACTACTATGTGTGTGATGGGGACTGGAGTGTATCTCCAATAAAGACAGGCCACACAACCGCTTCAATACATCAGTTCACTGCTCCAGTGACTAAAAAGTCGTTGAACAGAGCTTCATGGGAATTCAACCATGTCTCAAGGGTGTATCAGATTTCATGCCTCAGTTTTAATCCTGGACTAGTATATATAAAAATTGTACACACTCATGCTTTCCATTAGGGAAAAGTTGGGAAAAAATACTGATGCTCCTGCTTTTGAAGATCATAATGGAATACACAAGACTGTTTTCAAAGTTCCCTGAAAATTAATATATAAGAATCTGTGGCATATGGCATATATGTGTTCACTAAAGTTTTGACTGTTAACGCTTTATGCTTGTAGAAAAATCCTCTGAAATGTAATTCACAAACCTCAGCATCAGAGTACAATTGTGGATTTGGATTACCGTGGGTTGAACTGCGTCCCAGCTAGCAAACTAAATTATAGCAGTCAGATTTTTATGGATTAGTATCCCATCAACTTCTATAGAAATTCTTTTACAGATGGAGTCTAATAAAGTGAGTGTTGGGATGTACAAGATTGAGATAAAACTCCAGATTCAGTAGAATCAGTATTTTTAGCAACATTGGACTTTAATCTTAGATGATTCACAGATACATTGTATGTCACAGCACATAAAGATGTGTACGTATGGCCAAAGAGAAGTAGTTCAGAAGAAGAAATAATCTGCACTGGAAAGAAATTATCACCAAGATTAACTGTAGTTTGGGCACTTAAGGAAAGTCTTTGCTTATCAAAATTATAGTGGAATATCATAATAGCAATCTTTTTTGTTAAAAAGTGTTTATGATTCAATTAATCTAATTATACTGAAAATAAATTGTGCCAATTTCCTGAAGAAAAAAACACTAGTCTTTACTCAAGCAGACATTTTTCCTCTCTTCTTGGGTCTCTATATTTACCAATATATTTAGGTCAAGTTTTTGGGTTTTTTTTCAAAATTTGAGGTTTTTTTAATTCTAGCTCTTTTAATTTCCTAGCTTGACTGATGCTCATGGGATGGTTTGGGGTTTTTTTCATTTATTTCATAATATCTAGCTAGAATTTTACTCCTAAAGCTCCTATATATGTGTGCATGCATATCTGAGTTTATACTTTTGCTTAATTTCACCATTCACTGCTGGAAATATGATATAAATACCCTTATTGTATTTTTCCCCCTCTTGCCCCATTACTTCCCTTCCAAGAATTGGTCTTTTTTCAAATTTATTTTGCTATTAATTTAGTTAAAGACAACCATTATATGATGACTGTGTAGATGAAGGATTCTGTTCTCATTTAAGCCGTAATTACACCATTTCAGAGATACTCTTAGTATTGAGAGAGTACTCATTCTTTGGGTTGCAGAATAAACAGGATTTGAGGACATAACATAACTAGGCTGCATGATGTTAAAGATGCTTGGGATACCCAGCAACCTTGCTCAGAATCAAGGTTTTGGTTTTTGTCACAGTTTAAAGCTGGGCTGGCTAGTAAACCGATGACAGATGCTCACTATTAACCCTTTCCCTCCCCAGAAGGGGGCAGGAAAGAGAAAAGGGAGAGAGGCTTATGGGTTGGAATATGTAAAACAGTTTTAATGAAATGATAACAACAAAAAAAAGTAATAGAAAAAATAATGAAATACATACACAAATGTATACAAAACCAATATCAATCTCCCCCTGATGACAATCACATCACCTGGACGCTGCAGGGCAGACCCTGGGAAAGTCCCAGACTGTACTCAGCAGCAGACAGGAATTGGATTCAGGAACGCACAGATCAGGATCGAAAGCAGAAGAAACAGAGAGAGTCCTCCTTGGACACTGGCCATAGAAGAAGAGAGCGCGACCCTCGTGATCCCTCAGCTTTATACTGAGTATGACCCGTATGGGATGGAATACTCTGTTTGGTCAAGTTTGGGTCACCTGTCTGACCCACTCCTCCCCATGGGAGGATCACAGGTGGGACCCCTTTTCCACCCTTTTGTTTCTAGTGCATAAGAAAGTTAGCAGAACCAAGCAGTGACCTTGGTTTCCTTAGGAATAACTATAAGCAAGAGCCTTTCTGCACACCATTCCTACTGTTACTCCAGCAATAACTATAAACATTGAGCCTTATTACTCCTAGAAGCAGACATTGTCTGAAAAACGTGCTGTTAACTTCAGAGAGTGCAGTCTCTTGGAAGAGACTTAACTGAAAAGTAAGATTACTAAAAAGAAAATTGGTCTGTCCTAGCTTAAACCAGGACATTGTTGCTGTGCTTTATTTAATATTTAGCAAACTCAGCTGTGCTAATACCTTTAAGAGGGAGGAGGAACCTTCTTTCTTTTTTCTTTGTTTTTTTAACCCTTGTATGTAAATCATGATAGGCCTGAAAAATGTCTGGTAGTCAGAAATGGGGGCCCATATATATTCTTTGTAAACAAGAAGTGAAAAGCTACAACTTCTACTGGAATATGCCAGTATTGGTCTGAAGGTGGAACAACAACATTCAAGTGGTGAAAGAGGAGTCTGAATGTGAGCGAAGGAGCAGAACTCATTTTGTAATTCTCCTTTCACCTAAATGAGGACTAAATTTGTCTAGCCCTGCTGCTCTGTGGGACTTTTCTTGTTGATTTATTTTGTTTCCATAACAGAAATCAGAATTTAAAGATCCATGAGCAATTATCTGGTTTTGTTTTGGAAAACAGGAACTTGAGGTCTGTGTGTAGTGGGTTATTGGGTTTTTGCGGGGGGGCATTGCATTTGTTTTACATGTTCTGAGCTAAATAAAATCTCTCTTATTATTATTAGCCACAAACAAAATAAGCCTACAAGGAAGAAAGAAAAAAAAAAGCAAACTTTTCAGCTGCCATTCTTAAAAGCCCTAGAGGATCACATCCTGAAAGTTATATACTAATGGCTGGGAGTATTTTGCCATGTTTTTTGTAGTACTTGTGAGTAGGACACACTTCCCAACAAATTTTATTTGGTCCACAGTTGAACAGAGTTTTGACAATAACATGAATTTTTCATATCTTGTTCTAAGAGAGAGAAAAAATATTTTCTACATCTTTCACATTTGTTATTAACAGTACCTGCAGTTGTACCAACATATGCAAAAATAGATATAGGCAGAAATATGAACTGACACTTCTAAGCAACGCTGTTTCTACTTCGCATATGAAAATGCTTAACACTTCTGTCATCTCCAAAATACAACCCATGTTGAAGCTTACTACAAATGACTTAGTTCTCAGTGTTTCTCGGGTCTTATAACTGTTCATTCCGCTCATGTATTTATTTTTTTTCAATATAATTTACATAGCATCTTCTCTCATTTTGTATACTAATGGCTGCTAACATTGGATAAGAAAGGTTTCTTAGAGATTGCCAGGAAACATAAAATAATCTCATGGACAAACAAGCTCACACAAATGGTACTGGCTTTATTTGCTGGTCTATTTAATCTGTAGACTACTTTCCAAACAGAAAACAAATACTATGGTTACTAAATAACATAATGAATTAACTTTCCACAATATCTCATTTTAAAAGTCAGTCTTGGGTGAGTAAGACTGATTTAGGAGAAATACAAATAACGCCTTGAAAGATAAGAATATGGCAAAAGACAGCACTTACAAGTTGTTTGCAAGAACGAAAATTCTGATTTGAAAAAAAATTCTTAGTGAGAGCAGAGTGAGCAGAGCAGGATGCCCAGAGAAGTTGTGGAAACTCTATCCTTGTAAATTTGTAAAACTTGACTGGACAAGACCCTGAGCAACTTGATTCAAATTTGAAATTGTGTTTGTATGGAGGAGAGGATTGCAGTGAATGGCCACCAGAGGTCAATTCCAACCTAAGTTACTCTGTGCTTCTGTGATAGCTAACCAGGGTTTAGGTGCCAGTCTTACAACTTGACAGTTTATCGTTCAGTAGTGTATCAAGAGGAAAGTGTGCTCTTTTGCATAAATCAGCACAACGTCCATTTCTGTTGGACCAATTTCCATGGGACCACAGGTTTACATCTGACTTTTTTTTGTGTGTGTGTTTGTGTAGTTGAAACACATGCTAAAGACTGTTTGGTGATTTTGGATGATCTTTCTCTCCCCCCGCTCTCTCTCCCCCTCTCTCCCCTGTTATCTCCCATTCTAACCCTATGAAGCATGAAAAAAGACAGAAGGGATTTTTACTGATGCAGATCAGACAGGTTTTTTCAAAACTTAGTCTCTGGACATGTGAGGATTTTTTGACAATTCACCACTTCAGTCTGGCCTTGTAGCTTCTGTAACCACTGGTGTTGTGCCTTTTGACTACTGGATCGCCTTACTGTCTTTGTAACCACAACCTGAGTTTATGAACTGCTCATAATCCTTTCTCAACTCTGTATTATGGTAGAAAACAGAAGCTTAATTGGGGACTTAGGGTTCTGTCACACAAAGTGACAGGATTAGGCTCTCATATTAATAATCTGTCTTTATGAAGGTATTACTTAACAACGTAAAGTTTCTAACTCCTACCAAAATGTTGAAATTACATAGGTGGATGGCACAGCTTTATTAACTTGAGGGTTGGGCTAGGTGAAGAAAGCTGATTAAATCTTGTGTCTAATATCCCTGAGAGTATTCTTTGTGGAAACTCTACTTTTAGCATTTGTTTTAAAATTTATCACCTGTACATTTCCCTTTTTTAAGCCTCACAGTAAAGCAACAGAAATTTTTTCGTAGAGATAGTTGAGTACAGCATAGTGTCTATATAGTATTTCAAATTTCATCTGAGTTACAGCAAGAAGCAATTTGCTACCAAAGTAAGCAATGTTTGTAAATAAGATGGAAGACTGCTGTCACCAAAAGTCTGTTTTAGCAAAAAAAAAAAATGCAAACCATGATTTGAAAATCCCCCTTTATCTCAGCTTCTTACAACTGCCTCAGCTAGCAGTCTTAGCTTAGACTCTGTCTGCTATTGTATTGTTCAAAGATGACCTTTTCAGATGAGATACCACTAATCCCAAACTCACCTATGCTAAAATATTTCAAATATTTCAAAATTAAATAAGAGGACAAATGTTAATAATATTTATAAATTGCAAAATACTACTACTAACAATAATATATTGGTATAAAGCATCAAAGAAAGTGTCCCAAACCATAAATTCAATTTCTGTAAACTTAGATTCTGTTTCCTTGGGTTTAAAGAGTAGACAAGTGATATTGGATATGCTTCATATTTAAATTTCCACTTCCAAAGGTTTTATAAAAGATTTGTGAATGTGAGGAGTATATCACATGTCTGATAGGTGAATATCAGACAATAGGAGCTTTATGACTGTAATAAACAGCTCTCAATTTATTTAAATCTGTAACTACCTATAACACTTAATAAGCATTCCTCATTGCCTCTGTCAACCCTTTATAAATTCTATGTGAATTCTTATATTGTGTCTGAAATATTAATAAACTGGCATCGGTTTAATTACAAATGTTTTCATATATGACCAAATATAGGTCTTGCCAACTTATAAAACAACCTGCATATTAATATCTTAATCTTTAAAAAGTTCCATTAAAAAATGGGCTTTGCCTTATAATAAAATCATTGGATGGAGGCCCTTTTTTCTTCTCGGCAATGGAATTTTTGATTTTATTATTTCAGCATCTAAACCTATCTCTTTTAGATTAGAATCTTCCTTTGTTTGCCACCTGCTGTTTGCCACCTGTTTCATTTTTTCAATGGAGTGAAACTCTTACTACTGTTGCAGAATAGGCAACATATGAGCCGAGGCTGTTCACAGAGACAGAAAATCAAGACAGCATCATGGACTACATTCCATTTCAGAGACAGGCATCCTGGGGCAATGAATTCCTAGTAACCTGTGGTAGCAAGCAGATGAGATGCATTTTGAATGTAAAGCTTTTGTCCAAGGGACATCCTCTTTTTTGCTTTTCTTTTCTATCTCTTTGACACGTTGAGTCACTTTCTAGAGTTTCAGGTCTCAGAAAGTTAACATAGCAAGATTGGATGTATGAACTTTGAGCCACAGTGTATTATACCTTTCCCAGTAAAGCAGAATTTAGTGTTTACTTTTGCTCCTCTAGAGTATCATCAGCGCATGCTTTATGTAGCCTGTTACTGTGTCAATAGAAAGATAAAATAAAATTAGTACAGCTCTGAAGCTTAAGGGCTGATGGCATGTTGCTATGCATGCTGGTGATAGAGAATACTAAAAGAAAGGAATTTAATTACAAACCTTCAGCATAAATCACTGTGAGCGATGATGTACAGATCACCTTGTCAACTGAGCTTGCTACGTATGATTGGCTGGCAAACTGCAGAATTTATGAAGCATTAAAGTATGTCACTCTTAGCTGGATTTAACGTACTGTAACACCATGCTCACATAAAGCTCTTCGTGAATGAGATTTGAAAAATGTTAACTGCACCAATCTCAAAGGATCAGTGCAATGAATATGGTAGTGTGTCCATGCTGAATATTTCCATTTAGCTAAACTAAACTTATTAGAATAACTGAAAGATTAAATTCAAATTATCAAAAGGAGCTTGAGGTAGTATTAGAGCATGAAACTGCCTGGACAAATTCAGTGTCATTTAATGATATAGATAATAAAGAGAATTTTGTTTAATCCATACATATGCTCTGGTATAGAAAGCATGGATTTTTGAATTCTGGTCTTTTTGTCTTTTTTTTTTAATAGGTAAAACTTTCATTTTCAATGAAACCTTAAGTTTTAGCTAGATACATTATTTCATAGTACCAGATTCCTGTAGGTGAGCATTAGCATGTACACAGACCATTTGTCAAAGACCCCGTGGTCTCTGGAGCCATGCCTAGTATGCCCCCTTTTAGTTCAGGACAACACCTTGATATTAAAAAGAGAAAAACAGTTAGGAAGAATAATAGGAACCTACTGTAGCTTTAAATAGACAGATTAACGTTCAAGGTTTAGTTCTGTGTTAACCCTACTTATATAATCTGGACTCATCTGCATCTTGCTTAGCAGACCCAAATATGATGATGAAAATTCATCAGACATCTAATGTATTCCTCTACCTGTGCAAGCTTATTCCCTATACATTATTGCCTAAATGTAGTGTGCTATGTGTTCTGCTGAACCCTCTAATACTTCCTCTAGTCAAGATGGATCTCCTGCCACTTGCTATTCTTTTGCCATGTATTATCCCTTATCAGTCCTAGGGAGGAATGTGGTCTTGCTGAGTGATGTGAAATATGAGAAGGACTCAGAACTTACTTGGCTGCCTCTGGCAGCAAATTGAGGGCATGTCATGATTCCAGGATATGCAGTCCTAAACACTAAGGGGTCCATAGCAAAAACCTCAGAAACTAAGGCTACAGTGAAGTACTTCAAGAGACCATAAGGCTAGTAAGATCAGTAGCACAATAAATTTGGTATGTTGTTAAAGTCTTCCCCTCCATTCATGCCTCTAGAATTTTTGGAGAGTTCAATTTTCTAAGGTCACATTAGCAATTTGATCATATGTTCCTAAAAATCCATGTGAATTATTGCCACATGGTGTATCTTCCATGGCCCTTTGGCTTTGTTCATAATTAACTCAATCAAAAAAATCCTAAGTGGTTTTTGGCAACTGTCTACTAATGTTTCAAAATATTGTGGCTGATCTGTTTAGGTGGTTTTATCTTAATTACCCCCTGGTGTGATTCCAGTGTCTATCTACAAGATACTGATTTTTTTTTTCTGAATCACAGTAGATCCCAAGTTGCTTAAAGGAGCAGCAGATATTGCCTAATAATAACCAAAGTCTTGGTGCTCAATACTGACACATGCACCATACTCTCAGCTGGACTAAACCTGTACCCTGGTATGCTAGATTAAAAAAACAGAAAGAAAAAAGGTGAATATACCTTTAATTTAAAAGATTTGGTTTGAGCCTTTCTATATGTCCGTATGAGCAGAAGAACACAGAGTGGTTCCTACATAATGCATTAAAATGCCAGCTTTAATGGGACATTGGATGGATTATCAGGAAGAGGTGCTAAACTGGGGCTTTTTAGGGATTTACACATCCAGTATCTTAAAAAAGACTACAGTGGCCACTGGATTTGAAAGAAATATCTTATATGAGGCTCTGATTAATGCAGTCTAGGACACAGGCACTAAACTCAGTGAAGCCAAATAATTGATGATGATATCTTGTCTTTTCATTGCAATTACCTTTTAAAATGAGTAGAAGCTTTCATCGAAAGGATAAACCTGTCCATAGCAGAGCTTTAAAATCTTGAAAGGGTGGAATAAGATGATATGCACGGACAGGTCATTGACCAAGAACAATATTAGACTAAGAGTAAGTTATCTCTTAGTTTTTGTAATAAATCAAAAATAAGGTTATAGTGTCCTTAGAAAACAGTACCTTAATTAGAGGTTATCCTTCAAAGTGCACACAGTGTCTTATCAGTGTTTCTTTTATCTTAAAGGTGGTTTTGATAGCAGCTTAGAGCTGTGAGCAAGCAGTCTATTTGATAAGCAACATATTTTCCAGTCTTTCTGTTATTACTTTGAAGATGTTCTTCCTTTTCAATTGATAATTATATTTTTAAACTGAGGTTTATCAGATTTAAAAAAAATCAATGTTAATTTTAAAGGCAATATACTGAAATTGAATTATTTTCTTACGTAGCTTGTCCTATTTGATAGCCCAAAGTATAATATAGTAGAGAGCTTATGTCTCACATGCTATTTCATTGTTACAGTTTTATTTTGATTATTCTATCAGGTCAGCAGTTCTTTTGTATTTACTGTGAATTCAGTCTTGATGTTTCTTTTTCTTTCCCTAAACCTTTCTCCCTCTCCACGTCCCCATTGCACAGACATACTGTCATGATTTTGATCCGTTGTGCGATTCAATCTTTAGTGACAACTCAGAATTAACCTTCTTATTGGCTGCTTGTCAACATTATGAAATAATTTTAGAGCTGTCTGTTTTCCTTCACTGATGTGATCTATTAAGACACCGGAAGATCATGTCTTTGTATTGCAAAATATTGTATTGCATTATATTACTTGTATTTGTATTGCAAAATATTTCATTGTCTTGAACAGATTTCTAGCATCACCCAACTCCCTCCTTCTGTCTTCAGAGCTAATAGTGATTGTTGTAGGTGGTTTGTGGTCCTTCCTCAGGCATTTTTTAATTTCAGTAATGAAGCTACTATATATTTCCATTAAACTAAAGCCATGGACATATGTTAAACTGTGGTAGTGATGTGTAACAATAAGGATGATTTGAGCTACACTACCTGACTTTTCCTGAAGCAGATTGGTGTTCTGGATCTATTACAAAAGTTGGAGTTTGCCTCTAAAAAAACTTAACTATCATCCAATAGATTAAATCTGGTTCAGAAATCTCTTTATCTTCATTCTTTTCAAATTTCTTTTCGTCAGCCATTTAAAGTAAATACCTTACTTTTCACACCTTGCTGCTTCTACATACGTTCTCTCTCTGTCTTCTAAAACTTTCTCATTTTGTTGAAGAAACATTTTTTTCCTCAATTATTTATAGCATGATTTAACTGTAAAGTTGAAAGCACACATTTCTAAATTCATGATGAGGTTGTTATGCCTTTTTCCTTTTAAAAATTCTATATCTGTCTATGAAGATTTAAATCTTTTTATTCTATCCTTAGAGAAGACTGTGGTAAATGTGCATAAATTTTACTCCCATTAATAGGAGTCTGTCCTGGACCATCAACATCTATGCCTAGACAAAAGATAATAGAATTTTATTAATAAAACATACCCAGGCAAAGATGTTACTTTTGATTGTGTTATTGAATCATTGGCAGTTGCCATCAGTACTTTTTACTGTTAAATAAAAATTCTCTTTCACAGTGGTGACCCGTGGCTAATCCAGTTCTATATCCATTGACATAAGCCAGAAAATGAATGGATTGAATGCATATTTGCCAGGAGAAATCACTTCTTATAGCAGGAGCTGCAAGTTGATATTATCAGTCACTTACAGGATATTATCAATTTCTTATGGGATAGGCTAGAAGTTTCAAGGCTAGTTGTATCATTTGTATGACTGGCATAATATTCCTGTTGTAGTAATAGCATGGCCATGGAAAAAACCTGTATCTTTCAGGAGTGCACATCTCTATGTTAATGAAGCAGTTCTTAAAACAATTGTTACTCTCCAAGATGAATGTTGTATAGCTACTATTAAACATTAATTGCTGAAGTAGCAATCATTGTCATCTGCTTCTTAGGAAGGTAGGTCAGGAGCCAAGCGCAACACGATACAATTATGTGCCTGTTCTTTATTGCCTGCAGAGGATGTAGAGTGGAGTCCATAAAGAAGATGCCATATAATGTGTGGTTAAGAAAAGATGACATAGGGATGGTTCTTTACCAGAGCATTAATTTGTACATGTGATACGTGTACTATGCATGAGTGTCTACTTCTAGTGGATCCACAATTAACTTAATAATAAGCATGATGTTTAAATGGGCTAACAATTCTCTGGTCTAGACACATTTTTCTTTACCTGTTTCATATGTGTTGCTTCTATTGAGCAAGGTGGAGTAACAGTGTCTCACAAGTTTAACTAAATTTTCAGTGAGTAGGTGGCATTATGCAAGCAAAAACTAATCTGTAAAGAAATAGCTAATGAAGTTTGTGGATAGTAAAATCTCTGTTTAATGAATAATCCCCAAGGAAATGAAAATTTAAACCATGCAAGTTCTAATGATACAACTGCTGAAAATTTTCAGTTAGCAAAAGAGGCTGAGTTCCATCCAGCTCTGCTTTTAGTTGTAAAGCTGAGCAAATTAAATGGAACTTGTGAAATTTCTGTGATCTAAGGTTTGTCATAAATGCCAAAATACATATTCCTAGCCTGTGTGTGTATATGTCTGTACACACTAATAAAACACAAAACACATTATATCAATCAAAGACATCTGAAATGGCTGTAAGTTATTCAGCAGTGACTTCTTTGCTTGGTGCCTTGGGGTCACAGAGTTTAGGAAACCTTGCTTTTAGCTGGGAACACCTTTCCTTTAAGGTTAATAATTGAGTTTTTAAAATGTGCATTCTCTGTACTCTTTTCAGAGATCTCTATTCCCTAAGAAGTCCATATCAATACATAATCTTATCTAAAGGTGTATCATGTAGCTGGATTTGAATATGCAATTTGAAAAAGAGATTAAGATAAATGCTGTTAAAAGATAAAAGATAAATTCATGCACATTCTAATATTTGACTCAAGTTTTTCTTTTTAATTTGTTTCATCATGTAGTTCAAAAACATTATTCTGAATAATAAACATGATTTTTGCACAAATTATCAAGGCAATCCATAACTCTGTGTTCCACAATACATTTACAAAGCTTTCACATTTATGTATGCCTCCTGAAAAGAGGTTTGAACAGTTGGAGAAAGGAATTTTTGAACATTGGTGAGCTTGGGATAAAAGATTTCATTGATTTACTTGTTCACATAGCTAATGAATAAAATGGCCTTTGAAAAAAATTGCTATTTATCTCCCTGTAATTAATTTCATAGATAAATGTAGGCAACATCAGCAAGAATCTGCTGTCTTTCATAAAGTTTTTCATAGATATGTTGTATTGGAGAGGAGAATTCTGCATTTATTTGGTTTACTAAAAGATATTTTTAATTTGTTTTCAAGATTTCAGTGAATACTTCGAAAAGCAATTTACTTACAGTAAATGTAGTAAATTGCAGTCAAGAAATAGAAATGGATCATAGGAAGAGTACATCAACATCAAACTTCTATTTTACTGTCCAGTTCTTTAATGACATGTTTAATTTAAAAAAATGTAATTTTTTTTAATGCTTATAAACTCTTCCTGTGATGTTTAAAATGTTATGTGACTGATTTCAGCTGCTTCAAAATCTATCGTTTCTCATATCATGATCCACATGAAAATACTTGATATAAAATGCTTACAAATATTCTTGTATCTTGAGAACTTACACTTCAGCTCAGCTGCCAGGCAACTAGAAATCCTTGGTAAACATACAGAAGACTAAATAGTGCTTAGTCAATATTCCTTTTGGAAAAACAGGAGTTGTCCAGGAAAACCTGACATATAGCAGTCTTCTGTGTTCTCCTGGTGAGGTCAGTATATACAAATATGGCTGGATTGGGGTAGAAAGTATGTTGGAAAATCAATCTCTTTTCTTCTTAGTAGTTCTGGATATGCCCTCCTACTTTAACAGCTATAGTGCTGGAGTATACCACAAAGAAGTTATTTCTAGGATAATAGTTGTTTACACTATATAGAACCTCACGGGTCAAAAAAACTTAAAATGCACCCCTGCTCGGAGTAGGAACTGTAAATTTTTTAAGTCATGATGGGATTAAAAATGTATTTTAATAACTCTTTCCTCAAGCTTCTATATATACAAGTCAAAAGCAGCTTTTACTGTCTTTGGCAACAGATCCAATATTTATTTGGGATATTTCCCTGTGGTTTGTCATTGCTAGTCATTTCACAAGCAAATTCACGTTCTTAAAAATTACATTTCAACAAAAATTACGTTAGTTATATCTGATCCATTGCAGATAAATATACATATTAACAAGTCTATTATCTTGCAGTGAATCTATATTAGTTAAGCAAAGGCAGTATTAGAAACTTTTTGCCAGTGAAGCGGTATGAACATCCCCCCACCACAAACATCCACCCACACACACCCCACTAAGAAAATCTGAGATGGAATTGTCAAGTTTTACATACAAATGATGAGAATTTTGTGAATATTTTTAGATACAAAGTTATTTTAAAGAGTTGCAAGCCAAGTATGTAACCAGCTTTGAGGTAGCTAAGAAATAAATAAACGGGCTAGAACCTGAATTCTTCACTATTTTGGCTTCAACTCAACTGATGCTACCAAATAATTGTGGATTAAGACAATTCATTGTATGTAAGATTTCCCATGTCATGGAACATATACTATTCCTTATAGTTATATTTTTTCATACTAGAAATATTAAATAGAAAGGGAACAGGACAGCTGAAAGGGAAGACTGGCCCTGCAATACAAACTGATTGGCTGTTACTTGTTGGTTTGCACCAAAACCTAACATCCAAGATTTTTAATATTTAAGTGTTTGTGCAAAGAAAGATGGCCACACAAGTGAAAAAGAAAAAAAAGAGGATTATAGACTTTAATTAATGAGTGAGAGCAGATACTTTACTTAGTTCCCCAAGTATTTTGGAGTAAGAACCCTAGGGAAGCTTATGCTTTTGAATCTCTTGCAGAGACGAGTCTGCAACCACTATGGAGCTATCCCTGAAGAATTACACTGCATCAACATCATTTCTGATTCCTCAGTCTAAGGAGGATGCAACTTTTTAAAAGATCAAATCTTTTAAAAAGGATTAGGAACAATAGCTGTTCTTAACCCAACAAGAAGATTACTGACAGTTGGCACTTTAAATCTTCCTGTTAAAAACTAATCATGCTTTCAGGGCATATATTGCAATTTACTTTCTTCCTGTACAGGAAGCACTGTTATTTAAGAACTATGGTCTGGATGGAAGTTTTAAGCTTTTTCTTGAAATTGGCAATCATTTCACAGCTGTTATTTTAAAAGGCTTCTACAGATATTAAAACAAAGAGAAAAACTTTTTTAAAAACACTTTTTTTAAAAAAAAAAGATTTACTTAAGAAATTACAAGCATGTAGCAGACGGGAGGAAGGAGTCTAAAATTTTGGAGAGACAGTAGTTTCCAAAATGAGAGGGGTACCAGAAAGTAAATAGAGCTATAGTTAAAATCAGGAGTCATGCCCAAAGGATAGGTAGATGTGGACCAACATTCCCAGTTTCTTAATGTTCTCCATAATAATTATAAGAAATGAGGGGATTTTCTTTTTTCTTGCAGTATAAGGAGATTAGAAGGTTGATACTCTTCTTTTTTACCAGCACTTATTTACCTCCTCCATTTGGCGTCTGAATCTGTCAAATCATGTATGTTTGCCTAATAAGAAGTCATGAGTATTTTTAGCAAATAGAGGCAAATTTAAATTTTACCAGTATTAATAGTAGGTGCTATGAAGATTGCTATTAAGATTACAACACTGCAAATTTCACAGCATGTATTACCTGACTGGTGAGAGGCACCATTCAGGAAACACTTTGCAAAGGTAAAAGGAATAAGCAATGTGTTTAGAAAAAGTCAAGAAAACAAATAATATTTGAGAATATTAGAGCTACGTGTTGATAAAAGAATGGTTGTGTGATGGTTAGAGACAAAAGGGACATTATATTATTAATTCATGTATGTTGTTTCATTGGGTTTATTATTAATAAATCAGTGATGTGTATAGACATTGTTGCATTTGAATGTCATTATGCATAGAACAAGCCATAAATATCCTTTCCTACTGGAACGAACCCAAAACACAATTCTGATATACTTTTTAAATGCTAAAAATATCAAATTTTGAAGACTGATTGCATACTTGGGAAAATCTGGGAAGATGAAATGACTATCCTTTTTGAAGACAAAGATTTCAGTGCTAGCTGACTTGCATTTAAGTATTCTTCTGAGTTAAGTCTCAGCTGCAGTATCCTCAGTGAAAGAGGAATACATATATGAAATCCCTCCTCATGTAGATTAGGATTTCTGGTCAGGTACTTTCCATAAAATCCCATGAAAATATGAAATTGAGTCTTGCAAATTAAGATTTCATTGTATAATCTAACACCTAAGGCACCTAAATCAAATGAGGGAGCTGAAAAAAAAAATGTCAAAAATAAATCCTAAAACACAAAGAGGAATAATCCAAGATCTAATTTGGCTTCTCAGGGTTCGTGTCTGTATGCAAATACAGCCCATCAATAATCACTGGCCCAATTGCTAGTGGGTAGATGCCTGAAACAAAATTGTTAAGCAACAGTGACTCTATTGAGAAGTTGACAGCCTGTAAATGGGTGCAGAAAAGCTGTTATGACAGGGCAACAGAACCGATCCTCTCTCTGAATTCTTGTGGCAATGGGACAAATGAGTATTTCCTTAAGTGTTAGTCAAACAAAAAATTCCATGTCATCACATAAATGTCATCAAACTAATGACTATAAATTCAATATGGATCAGGAAAGATAACTTGATGGTTTTGTCTTATTTTGAAGACCTAATCCTGTTAAAATTCAAAATACTTACAGCTGAATAAGAACTCTCTGCAATTTACAATATGCAGTATCTGTCAATGCTGAAAGGGCAACCAAACTCAAGTTTAAATTATCTTTTAGTTAACCAAGCTGCCCCACATGTTTATTGGACAAGAACCTAATTCTGGCAATTATTTCACCATCTTTGAGGCATGCTTATGTAATACTCCCTAGGGTAATTGCAGGTTTTGTCAATATTTTTAACTCATTTTGTATTAGGTATCTTCAGTACTAAGAACAGTGGAAGAAATGCAAAGATGAACATAATCTTGAAAACAGAATCAGGAAATTGTATACATCTAGGGGGGGTGAATACATGCTGCGCTCTCCTTTGCCCCCAGCTAGGTTGCCACCAGCATTAGCACTTACTACTTCAAAGCAGTCTTGGATGGACTGCAAATTTCAGGTTTACCTTGGATTGTGGTGTTTGTGGTCCCATCGCACCAATCAATGAGAGGGTGACACTAAAAAGTCAGGAAAGCTTGACTTTTTTCAAAGACAGAAAGAAATTCTACCCATGTTCTGCTTGCATTGCTGTCTAGACATGCGTCAAGATTATGGTAACAGTTTATAATCTCTTCAAGAGTAAGCTAAGGAAAAAAAAAACCCTAAGGGTGAAACTAACGTGCACATCAATAAATAACAGGAAAGATGCATAAAGTAGCAGTTAGTAAAATAACTAGTTCAGAGCTGCCAGTGTGTCAGTTTGTCAGTTTATGGCATCAGCCACAGAAACTTATGTCAGAATGGATAAATATTGGATGTGATGCCGTAGCAATATGAGGTGTTTGCAAAGGAAGGCAATCCACAAAAAAAGGGAGCTGTTCCTGGCTTTCCTTGCTTCCTTGGATAGTTTTGGAAAATTGAATACTCCCAACACCAATGGGTATCAGTCTATTTCCTGATTACTGTCATCTTGAAAAAAGTTAACAGATTCTATGATTACTTCTTATTTCAAAATCATTTTAACTGTTAGTGCAAAGCATTATTTTAAGGTGGTTGTTTTAGGACAAAAGCTTCTGGGTTTGGGTTTTTTGAAAGGCTGAGAATTGTAAAGAAAAAGATAGATTAATATACTGGATAGAAAAGTTACAGAGACATGTTTTCATAAACCCATAAAATTAGAGATGTAAAAGGTCTATTAACTTGCAGTTAGCTGAATTCTCTATTTATGGCAGCATTGTTCCCTGTAGTGTATTTTTCTGAGCTTTGCTAGACTCCATTTTAAATGACCACTGCAATGGTCTTTCACAACTTCCCTGGGAGATTTCCAAGGTCATGGGATGGGAAATTTCAGATCACTGTGTTTATCTGTAACAATGTTAATGAAACTAATAATGCATTCAGTACATTCTTTAAGGTTAATTACTTGATAGTTGACGTACACTTAAGAAGTGAAATACGCAGCTATTCTGGATTCACTTGTGATTGTTACAAAAGAAGGGCAAAAGATCAAGACACTCATGGGATCTTGCATTCTTTTTCATTTTTCATCATACTGATTTTTTCTTTCCTCTGGAGTCCGCGGCATTCCGTTGATCTGCGATTCTCAAGTCGTGACGGTGGTGAGGGTCCCGGTTCTTGCAGAACACCATACCAGGTTATAGTCTCTGTCCAGTTCGACCTATCAGCTCAGTGGTTGCCTTAGTTTCGTTTCACACGGTCACTATATGGGCCTTTTCAGCCTTTGTGCTTGGGGCAGTGCTTGGTTTAGCATCACAACAAGCTTTCTCAAGTTTCCTTGCCAGCTGCCCTGTTTCTGGCTGTTCTGATAACGAAAGGGCACCCGCCCTTTGGCATGTACGTCAGGTATGCCAGCAGCCTGTCACATACATCAGGTAAGCAGAAGCAGGCAAGCTTTGGGACATCTTTTTTTGTCTGTTGGTCTCCTACAGTGCTTTAATGTGGGTTTCCATCCACAACCTGCAGACTGGAGGTGATGGATACTTGATACAACCCTTCCACAGTCAGCTCCTGTTTTTTTCCTAATAGCACTTTTATTTATACTTGCTAGGTCAGAAGACATATAAGTAGCAATTTCATTCAAAGATGCTTTGTTTGAGGTGCACAAAGATGCATTTGAGCTTCTTTGTAATTGCAGTTACTTTCCTTTGATCTTCCCTAGTTAAACGCTTCAACCTGCAGTTTCATACTGATTGTAGTTGCCATAACCCTGGCAAATGGCAAAGCTTTGGCAATGTGTAGAGCTACCATCTGTTCATTTATCTGCTTTTAAAAAGGCACAAATAATACAGGTTTCAGATGTTTCAAACTTAGTGTAGGAATACGTTACTCCTTCACTAACAGTGATATAATTTCCAAAGTAAGTCTTCCTGTTGAAAAGCCATACTTTTTTTCTTTTCCAGTGTTTTGTCTGTCATTTCACATTTGCAGTTCTGGAAATGCTTCTTTTTCTGATAATCACACTAATGTTTTAATACTATTTTTAAATGTTATTAAATGTTTTTAATGTCATTCAATATTTTAAAGCCATTAAAATACTAGTGTTTAAATGTTTTAACACTAAGACATTACTCAATTGTTGAGTAATGTCTGGAAGGAGTAGTGACATTGCACCATGAAATCATTTCTCATGAATTTCTGCTTTTTATTTAATTCTAGTGTTGATTAGCAGTCATGTTCTCAGTCCCCTTGAGATCAGCAGATAATGGGATATCCAAACTAGGCGGAAACATAAAAGCCCTTTGCCCTAACATCACCCACTCCTTGCCCCAATTTGGCTGCTACTTGGTTTCTTTTTTTAAAAAAAAATGCTTTGTGCTATTGATATTCCCCTCTACTCAGCACTGGTGAGGCCACAGTTGATGCAGTGTCAACTTCTGGGCTCCCCGGTACTGGAGGGAGATGGACGTACTGGAAAGAGTCCAGTGAAAGTCCACAAAGATAATTAAGGGACTGGAGCATCTCTCCTGTGAGGAAACGTTGGGAGAGCTGGGACTGTTCAGCCTGGGGAAGAGAAGGCTTAGGGTGCATCCTATCAATTTATATAAATATCTCAAGGGAGGGTGCAAAGAAGACAGAGACAGGGTTTTTTCAGTGTCGCCCAGTGACAGGACCAGAGTCAATGGGCACAAACCAAAACACAGGCGGTTCCCTCTGAACATCAGGAAACAATTCTTTACTGTGAGGGTGACTGAGCACTGGCACAGGTTGCTCAGGGAGGTTGTGGAGTCTCCATCCTTGGAGATATTCAAAAGCCGACCGGACATGGTTCTGGACAGCCGGCTCTAGGTGACCCTGCTTGAGCAGGGGAGTTGGACCAGATGACCTCTAGAGATCACTCCCAACCTCAGCCCTTCTGTGATTCTGTGATATCCTGAAACATCGAACTTTCAGAATTATTTTATCTTAGGGAATAAGAAAGTTGAAAAACAAGAAAAGTACCAGCAATTGTGT
Source organism: Steatornis caripensis (assembly GCA_013398225.1). Classification (NCBI taxonomy): domain Eukaryota; kingdom Metazoa; phylum Chordata; class Aves; order Caprimulgiformes; family Steatornithidae; genus Steatornis; species Steatornis caripensis. Next base: position 138,654 of record VZSC01019644.1, read on the forward strand.
GAACAGCTCACAAAGGAAAGTAGAACTGCTGACAGCAACACAGAATATTTCCTCATACAAAATCTAATGTCCAAACTGAAAGGTATCCAAATCGGTAAATACAGAAGAGAGATAAAAGAAGGCAGGCAAGAAAGAACTTGTTCTACTTTTGCATTTCAATTTGAATCTCCCCTTTGCTTTTTTGCTGATGCAGCAACTTTTTTGTTATGCTTTCCATACATTCACCAAAGACCATAACTGAATAACTGTACCAGGCTCTTTGCATGGCCACTGCTTCAAGAAAGCTACAAAAGAAACAACTCTTTTACAGTTCCTGATTCCAAGTCTTACAAAATTGGTGTATAACCCCAGCTACAAAGTGTTTATAATTTGAAGGCCCCACTACTTTTATATTGCGGTAATTAGAAGAGCTAGTCAGCCATTAAAATAAACAGCATAACTTACTCATGTTGCAGAAGCAGGTACAATCACTATATATAGGTTGTGGACAGGCTGGGCCTGAGTCTCAAACACACAGTAAAAGCCTGAAAATTGCTGACTGTCTGCAATAGAATTACAAAAGAACCTCAGTTACTATTAGATCCCAACTAAGAGTTTGTGGAGATTCAAGACACAAGGTACAGTGTTGGGCTGTGTTGTGGCACATAGCTGGGAGACTGGAAGACTGGGGTTTTGTTGTATCACTGGTATTACTAGAGAAGCTCTGGTCAGTGCAAGATGTCCTTAAATTCTTTACTGAGTTTGGGGCTCTTTCCATTTGCTTTTTTACCAATCACCTGGACAAACAAACTTCCACTCGGGTTGCTAACATATGGTTCAGTTATCTAAATCATTATTTAAAACTTCCGATTTTTAGGAAATGTCAATAACTCTTTGACTTCACTACTTATGATATATTTCATGATCATGGAACATGAGTTTCATAAGTATGAAAAAAGACAGCCGCATGAAGCTCTCACCTTTCTTCTGCTTGCTAACTAATAATCTTTGTTCCATATATACCAAAAAGATGTATTTAATTGCAAAATTACAGAATAATACATTAAGCTATGGAGTTTTTTACCATAATTTTGACAGATGGATCACAAGGCTAAATTAACATGCTAATAATAATAAATTTGCTTTGTTTTTTAAAAATTAAATATTTAAAATACCACACTTCTTCTATAAGTCTTTGAGCACTAAGGAAAGAAAAACAAAATAATTAAGGAAGTAAACAGTCTTGTAATAAAGGTTTTACCTCGACTTTCTTTTGGTCCCTACCCTTTGTGCAACTGTGAGCAAATTATTTGCTCTTGTGCCACAGTCCTTTTTTTTTTTTTGTCTTGTCTATTTGTATTACAAACTCATTGAGACACCAGTTATCATTTGTTATATATGGGTGCAACAGGAAGTGGAGAAACAAAAAAGACCACTGATTTTACCCGAGGTAGGTGGGCCCTACATTAATATTGAAAAGCANAACTCATTGAGACACCAGTTATCATTTGTTATATATGGGTGCAACAGGAAGTGGAGAAACAAAAAAGACCACTGATTTTACCCGAGGTAGGTGGGCCCTACATTAATATTGAAAAGCAAAGGCAAATCCATTAGTATGAAGAATAGCCTTTGTGTATGATATACTGGATGTACAAGGGAAAAATTCTGCATACGACCTCCCAAAAGGAATTTTAAAGAAGCAGTCGTCATTATTATTCTTTGTTAGATTTCTGCTTGAAATGGTGTCTTTGGAACTCAACCGTATTTTTCACAAGGATCACTTTATTTC
>VZSC01019645.1:1963-12184 GCA_013398225.1 Steatornis caripensis
ATTAAAAATCACCTTTCCCTCATATCTTTGGTGGTGATTCTTTGAGCGACCGTTAAACCTTAACCACTCTCCCCCGCGACATGGACAAGGGAAGAGTCTTTGATTTTAAACTGGGATACACAATTCTAAGAAAACCAAACCTTCTGTATATATACATGGTGTGTTTTCTTATATTCCATGTAAGTAACTGCAGTGTTTTGTGGGTTTCTTTTCAGAAGACACCCAAACAGCAACTTCAGGTCAGGCAACACTGAAATCTTGGGACTGTTTCATTTTGACTTGGCTGGGAAGGTCAGCTGAAGGAATAGGGAGGCAAAAAAGTACTTGCACTGCTGCTGTTACAGCAAGCATGAAAATGTTGTGTTTATGGGCTGACTAAATAGTAACAAGGCCAACTATTAAAGCAAAATCATGAATCAAATCAATGAATGTCACAGTAACACCCAAACTAATATAAAATTCAGGAGTTAGTTACTCTTCCTATCAGTGTGATTAAACAGGCAGGTCACAACATTTTACTTTGCGTCAGAGTCATCAGCTGCAAAAGAGAGTACCAACAGGCAACAGATAGAATCCTAGAATCATTTAGGTTGGAAAAAACCTGTAAGATCATGGAGTCCAACCATTAACCAAGCATTAACAAGTCCACCACTAAACCATGTCCCGGAGCACCAGTTCTACAAGTCTTCTAAATACCTGCAATTACTTGGGAAAAGATATGGAGAATATCTTACTGGGTTCCACTCAAAGGTGTCTAAAGGACAACACAATCAGCAGGCACCATTAACATGGGTTCACACATGGAAAGACCTATCTAATTAATACGGTATCGTTCTCCGCGAAGATCATCCACCTTATGGATGAAGGAGGGTGGTATAGGTCAGTTTTCTGGATTTTAGTAAGGCTTTTGATAGCATCCCTCACAGCATCTTCCTGGACAAGTTGTCCAGCTGTGAGATAAGCAGGTACGTATTGCACTGGCTGACGAACTGGCTGAACAGCAAGGCTCAAAGGGTGGTAGTGAATAGGGCTACAGCTGGCTGGTGGCCAGCCATCGGTAATGTTCCTCAGAGCTCAATTCCAGGGCCAGTTCCGTTCAGTACTTTTATCAATGATGTGGAGGTAGGAGATGAATGCACCATTAGTAAGTTTGGTGATGTTTACAGAACTGGGAGATGCTGTTGACTCATGAGGGACAAGAGGCCTTGCACAAGGATTGAGATAGCCTGGAACATGGGACAGTCATCAATGGCACGAAATTAAACAAGTCCAAATGCCAGATTCTGCACCTGGGATGGAGTGACACTGAACACAAGTATAAATTGGGAAAGGATCTAGTAGTCTAATCTATTCTAGTAGGACCTCTGTTATCTTTTACAGGTGAATATCTGGGAAAATCCTAGAACTTTTTATGTTAATTTTTCTTACAATGGGGATAATGCTGCAAATAATATACATATATTATATTGGATATGAAAATATATTGAAAATATTGTTATATTATATATTGGATAATGCATTATAATGAATATATATTATATTGAGTAACAAAAACAATGGGTGAAAATGAAAGAAAATGTATTTTTATTGTTTTTTCCACGAGAGGAAGAGAACTATGGTACTATCTGAAAGCAAGTTTTTTCCCCATTTTTTTCTAATTCGTATATAATTTTCATACACTGTTTAAGCCTTTTGAAGTTTAGTATTTGGATTCCTCACTCCTATTCAGATATTTGGAATCAAGAATCTTAAACCTTTCTAAATGTTTCACTGCTAATAGACTATATTGTTACCATTGTTCCAAAAGTTACCCACAGATATGGGGTCAAATTCATGACAAAATCATTTTATATCCACAGCAGCTGCTTTCCCGGAAAAGTCTTTGGACTTTCTCTGGAAAGTCTTGATATTCACAAAGGATTTATAAGTCTTGAATGTAGGTATCTGGCACTTACTATATCTGCTCCAGTATCATTGTCTTCAATGTAGTAAGAAGTTGATATGCAGTCACTTAAACCTGTGTACTGGTTTTGGCTGAGGCAGAGTTCATTCTCTTCATGGTAACTTGTATGGTGCTATCTTTTGGATTTGTTACCAGATCAGTGTTGGTAACACGGGAATGTTTTAGTTACTACTGAGCAGTGCTTACACAGTGTGAAATCCTTTTCTGTTTCTCAGACTGCCCCATGAGTGAGTAAGTTGGGGATGCAAAAGAGGAGGGGCCACAGCAAGGATAGCTGACCCTGAATGAGCGAAGGGATACCCTAGACTGTATGGCATTGTGCTCGGCAGCAAAAGCTGGGGAAAGAAGGAGGAAGGGGGAAGTTCAGGGTTGCCTGTCTACCCACGTAACTATTATGTATGCTGAAGCACTGCTTTCCTGCAGAAGACTGAATACCTCCCTGGCAATGGCAAGGAGCAAACGAATTCCTTGTTTTGCTTTGGTTGTGCACACAGCTTTGCTTTACCTACTAAACTGTCTATATCCCAACCCATGAGTTTTCTCACTTTTACCCTTCTGATTCTTCCACACTCCTCTGAGGGAAGAGTGAGTGAGTAGCTGTGTGGAGCATAGCTGGCTACTGGGGGTTGACCGTAACAATCAGAGCACACTTTCCCAAATAACTAGAATAAGAAGATGTTAAAATAATTTTCTTAGAAATACAAGTAAACAACCAGAGGAGCAATTCTGGTGGCAAGCACCAATATGGGAAACTGCAATGTGTGTAATATGTAAAATGCTACAAAATCCTACACATAGTGTATTAGATTAAAGTATTTCTTCTTCTTTTCCAATGAGGAAGCTCAAAAGAAGCAATTTACACAAGCTGTAAAGCTGATCACTGTCAGGGAGTCTGTATGATTCACCGTGTCTCTTATTTCTGACTGTTGTGTCCAAGGAAATGAAACTAAATCTCATTGTCCACCTGCAAAATAGTTACAAGAAACTGAGCTAAAAAGGGAGCATCAGTGTTGCAAACATGAATAAAACTTGAACATGGAATTAAATTTTGAGATTTTAGCAGGTTTTTATAGTGGAATATTCCAAATTATATAGTAGGTTCTTAAGAAGATATTGATGGGAGGAATGTAATATAACCTAAAACCTGTACATAAAATCACAGAATGGTTTTGGTTGGAAAAGACCTTTAAGATCATCAAGTCCAACCATTAAACTAGCACTGCCAAGTCCGCCACTAAACCATGTCCCTGAACACCAGTTCTACATGTCTTCTAAATACCTCCAGAGATGGTGACTCAACCACTTCCCTGGAGAGCCTATTCCGAGGCATGATAACCCTTTTAGTGAAGAATTTTTTCCTAATATCCAATCTAAAACTCCCCTCGTGCAATTTGAGGCCATTTCCTCTTGTCCTATCATTTGTTACTCAGGAAAAGAGACCAACATGTGCCTTGCTGCAACCTCCTTTCAGGTAGTTGTAGAGAGCGACAAGGTCTCACTTCAGCCTCCTTTTCTCCACACTAAACAACCCTAGTTCCATCATCTGCTCCCCATAAGGTTTGTTCTCCAGATCCTTCACCAGCTTTGTTGCTGTTCTTTTGACGCACTCCAGAATCTCATCATCTTTCTTGCAGTGAGGGGCCCAAAACTGAATATGGAATTCAAGGTGCACCTCACCAGAGCCAAGTACAGGGGGACAATCACTTCCTTAGACCTATCTCCCTCTGAGCTGGGACGCCTCTCAGAGCAGTTTTTGCAAGGTNTATTCCGAGGCATGATAACCCTTTTAGTGAAGAATTTTTTCCTAATATCCAATCTAAAACTCCCCTCGTGCAATTTGAGGCCATTTCCTCTTGTCCTATCATTTGTTACTCAGGAAAAGAGACCAACATGTGCCTTGCTGCAACCTCCTTTCAGGTAGTTGTAGAGAGCGACAAGGTCTCACTTCAGCCTCCTTTTCTCCACACTAAACAACCCTAGTTCCATCATCTGCTCCCCATAAGGTTTGTTCTCCAGATCCTTCACCAGCTTTGTTGCTGTTCTTTTGACGCACTCCAGAATCTCATCATCTTTCTTGCAGTGAGGGGCCCAAAACTGAATATGGAATTCAAGGTGCACCTCACCAGAGCCAAGTACAGGGGGACAATCACTTCCTTAGACCTGCTCACCATGCTATTTCTGATACAAGACAGGATGCTGCTGGCCTTCTCAGCCACCTGGGCACACTGCTGGCTCATCTTCAGCTGGCTGTCAACCAATACCCCCATGTCCTTTTCTGCCGGGCAGCTTTCCAGCTACTCTTCCCCAGCCCTGTATACTTGCATTGAGTGGTCACGACCCAAGTGCAGGACCCAGCACTCAGCATCACTGAATCTCATATAATTGGCCTTTGCCCATTGATCCAGCCTGTCCAGATGCCTCTGCAGAGCCTTCTTCGCCTCAAGCAAGTCAACACTCCCACCCAACTTGGTGTTGTCTGCAAACTGACTGAGGGTGCACTCAATCCACTCATCCACATCATTGATAAAGATATTAAACAGAACTGGCCCAAATAATGAGCTCTTGGGGAGCACCACTTGTGACTGGCCACCAACTGGGTTTAACTCTGTTCACCACAACTCTTTGGGCCCAACCAGCCAGCCAGGTTTTCACCCAGCAAAGAGTACACCTGCCCAAGACATGAACAGCCAGTTTCTCCAGGAGAATGCTGTGGGAAACAGTGCCAAAGGCTTTACTAAAAATCTAGGTAGATATTATCCACAGCCTTTTCCTTCATCCAGTAAGCAAGTCACTTTGTCATAGAAGGAGACAAAATTAGTCAAGCAGGATCTGCTGTTCATAAACCCAGTGCTAACTGGGCCTGATCATCTGTTGTGCTGTACATGCCACATGATGGCACTCAAGATGATCTCCATAACCTTCCCCGGCACCGAGGTCTGACTGACAGGCCTGTAGCTCCCCGGATCCTCCTTCCAGCCCTTCTTGCAGATGGGTGTCACATTTGCTAACCTCCAGCCAACTGGGACCTCCCTGGTTTGCCAGGACTGCTGATAAATGATGGAAAGTGGCTTGGTGAGCACTTCTGCCAGCTCCCTCAGTACCCTTGGGTGGATCCCATCCGGCCCCATAGACTTGTGTGTTTCTAAGTGGTGTGGCAGGTTGCTAACCACTTCCCCTTGGATTACAGGAGCTTCATTGTGCTCCTCATCGCTGTCTTCCAGCCCAGGAGGGCTGAGCACCCCAAGAATAACTGGTCTTAGTATTTAAGACTGAGATAAAGAAGACATTAAGTACCTCAGCCTTTTTCTCTTTCTTTGTCACTATGTTTCCACCTTGCATCCAATAAAGCCCTCATTTTGTTGCTAGTGTATTCATAGAAGCATTTCTTATCGTCTTTTACAGCAGTAGCCGGATTAAGTTCTAGCTAGGTTTTGACCCTTCTAATTTTCTCCCTGCATAATCTCATGACATCCTTGTAGTCCCCCTGAGTTGCCTGCCCCTTCTTTCAAAGACCATAAACTCTCCTTCTTTTTCCTGAGTTCCAGCCAAAACTCCCCGTTCAGCCAGGTCGGTCTTCTTCCCCACAGGCTCATCTTGCAGCATGTGTGGACAGCCTGCTCCTGCACATTTAAGATTTCCTTCTTGAAGAATGTCCACTCCTGGACTCCTTTGCACTTCAGGTCTGACTCCCAAGGGACTCTCTCGATCAGGCTCCTAGACAGGCCAAAGTCTGCCTAAGTCAGGCCAAAGTCAGACAGGAAGTCTAAGGTAGCATTTCTACTAACGCTCTTCAGTTCTCCAAGAATCAAAAACTGTCATTTCTGGTTTGCTAGATCCAAGACAGCCTCTAACCATCACATCATCCACCAGTCCTTCTCTCTGCAAACAACAGCTCCAACAGGGCATCTTCCCTCTTTGGCTCACTCTCTGTGTCAGGAAGTTATCTTCCACACCCTCCAGGAACTTTGTAGGCTGTTTCCTCTTTGCTGTATTTTATTTCCAGCAGCCATCTACTAAGTTGAAATCCCCCACAAAAGTAAGGGCTCGTGTTTATAAGACTTCTCCCAGCTTCTTATAGATTATTTTATCTGTCTCTTTATCCTGAAGGGGTGGTCTGTAACAGGTTCCCACCATGATATCTGCCTTGTTTGCCTGTCCCCTGATGATTATCCATAAACACTCAACCCTATCGTCACCATCATCAAGGTCTAGACAGCCAAAACACTCCCTAATGCACAGGGCTATGCCACCATCTCTCCTTCCTTGCCTATCCCTTCTGAAGACTTTATAACCATCCATTGCAGCGCTCTAGTTGTGTGTGTCATCTCACCATGTTTCAGTGATTGCAATTACGTGGTAGTTTTCCTGCTATACAATGCCTTCCAGCTCTCACTGTTTATTGCCCATCCTGCGTATATTGTTGTCATGGTTTAAAGCTGGGCTGGCTATTGTAAAAATGACAGATGCTCTTTGTTAACTCTGTCCCTCCCCAAAAGGGGAGGAAAGAGAAAAAGGAAAGATGCTTAAGGGTTGGAAAAATTAAAACAGCTTTAACAACAACAACAACAATAATAATAAAAATGAAATATGTACAAATATATAGAAAACCACTATCAAGCTCCCCCAATGATGATCACCTCAGATGCTGCAGGGTAGATCCTGGGGAAGACCCAGACTGGACTGAGCAGCAGCTGGAAACTGGATTCAGGAATTCAAGGATTAGAACTGAATACAGAAGATATGGACAGTGTCCTCTTTGGGCACTTGCCATAGGAGAAGAGAACTTGACCCTCGTGATCCCTCAGCTTTGTACTGAGTATGGTTAGTATAGGATGGAATACTCTGTTTGGTCAATTTTGGGTCACCTGTCTGGCCCATTTCTTCCCATGGGAGGGTCGCAGATATAGCCCTTTTTCCTCTCTCTCATTTCTGGCACATAAAAAAGTTAGCAGAACCATGCAGTGACCTGGTTTCCATAGGAACAAGTACAAAAAAAGAGCCTTTCTGCATGCTATTTGTATTGTTACTCCCGCAAGAGCTATAAACGTTGAGTCTTATCACTCCTAGAAGCAGGCATTGTTTGAAAAACATGCCTTTAATTTCAAGAATTGCAGCCTCCTAGAAGAGATTTAACTGAAATTAAAATTACTGAAAAGAAAATTGGTTCTGTCCTAGTTCAAACCACGACAATTGGTGTAGATGCACTTCAGGTGTGGATTGATCCTACCATCTTTTGGGGGGAAGAAGCCCTAATACCTGTATAACTCTTCTCAGGTGTTTCCATGGTTTCTAACACATCAACAACTCTTGAGTCTTTACTGCCACATGGAACTCCATCCCCTACCTCCACTGAGATGTCGAATTGAAGGACCTCAACAGCACACAATAAACATTGGCATTCCCTCCCTAGGCCTATCTCTGATGTGTGGTCAAATATTATTTTACTTCTTTACACAAATTGCTCTGCTGAAACAATGAGATTTATGAAGGTTGTAATGGAAAAAAAATTTTTTTCATCCAGCATTAGAAAATAATTGTTAATACTTCATGACCAAATGCTGAACTTCGGTAGCCAGTTCATGACTGAAGTTTATGTATGAATGTAACAATTCCACTTTTTATTTAAAGAAAGATTTCTGTAACTTATTTGCATTTTTTACAGTACAAATATTTTTATTTTTCTAAACAGTGTTTTTATTAAAAAAAATATTCATTAAAGTCTAAGGACAAAAAGAAATATATTTTTTATCTAATTTCTTTGCTGAAGTAGTATTTCTAGTATTACACACCAAGATTAATCTGTTTCCCAAGACAGAAATTACTTGTGCCAGATATCAATGTAAAACAAAATTTTTCTTTAAACAAACCCAAAACGAACCAAAAAACCCCACCTCTTTTCTCATCGTTCTGTCCATATGTTTTGTCAGCATTCAGATACCCATACATTTTATATCATTGTGTCACTTAAATTTCAATACTAGTTGATGATCACTGTAAACCCCATGTTTCTTCTTCTCAATAAATCTGTCAGAAGAAATCTGAGTGCAATTAATAGGAAAACACCTGAAAACACAAATTGAAAACACAAATTGAACACCCAAATTGATTTGCTGAATTGCTCTATGTTCTGTATGATTTCTGGTGAAAAAATAAAATCCCAGACTCAACAACAGCAGAGCAACTGTGTTGTAACTTTCTGGCTACATTTTCTAGAAAAGAATCATGGCTCCAAGGTCCTTTGGTGTCTCACTTTCTATTGTTTCTTCCATCCTTTATTTCTTGCAGGGTTTGGAGCTTCCAGTGTTATTTTTACTGGTAGCTGTCTAAATTCCATTGTGTTGGAATCACTATCAAACTTCAGAATAAGAAATACTCAGGTTCTCTAGGATATGCTGGAAAAATACAGTGACTTTGACAAGCCCTAATGCTAATAGTGACAATTATACTTAACAAAGTAGAATAATTTCAGGTAATACATTTTCTTATGCTTATCCAGTCAAACTTTAGTACTTTCTGCCATGAAAATATTCAGTGGATTAATACATTTGACTATCAAAAAAGGTGTTTCCTAATACTCATCTTAAATATTTTCGTTCTCCAACTGCTCAGAAACTGATAATCTCCCTCTGGTGCTTACAGTACACCTTGACTGCTATTAAGATTTGTAACTGTCTCTCCCTTATTCTCAAACCAAATTTATACATATTTATTCTTCTTAAATTTTTCCTCTATGCCAATTTCTCCATCCCCATGATATTTTATGCTGTTTGCTGAAGTTCTTAAAGTTTAATAACCTTTTTCTTATAATGAGATGCCTGGGGTTGAAGACATTTGCAGTAGTCAAAACAGAGCTATATGAAAAAGAACTCTAACTGCATTTTTCTAGCTTGCGATGTACTATTTGTAAATATTACATACCCAAATTATGTAATGATCATTTAAGAAGTTGTCTAAAATTTCAAAATATTTGCTAAGGGACATTCCAATTAATCTAGATTTATTTTAATGCATCTTGTCTTGCAGAAGAGCCAAAGCGGAAGTCTGAAGGAATTACTTTTATCCTGGTATTAGTAATACATGAATAATACAGTTGTAAAACTTAAAATTGTGTGGTTAATTGAAGCCACTGTTCTGTGTCTCTGCTACAGAGCACTTGTCACAGAATCACAGAATGGTAGGGGTTGGAAGTGACCTCTGGAGATCGTCTAGTCCAACCCCACCGCTAAAGCAGGTGCGACTAGAACAAGTTGCACAGGAACATGTCTAGGCAGGTTTTGAATACCTCCACAGGACACTCAACAACCTCTATGGGCAGCCTGTTCCAGTGCTCTGTCACCCTCAACATACTTCCATCCCATCATGTTGTGACCATATCTAAAGACAGCTACCACATACTAAAATTTTTGCAGATGGAGCAAATGTCATTATTTCTCTTAAGTTTGTTACTTCATTTTGGAGAGTTTTCTGGGCTTTAGTTTGCAGATCCTTTTCCTGGCAGACAATGTAAGATTGATAACTAGGAAGCGCCACTTGATTCTGCAAAAATTAAGGAACCATTTACTCAATTCTGGCCAGAGAAGATCATACTTATTCTAGAAGTGATGCTGTCATAATCTTTCTGAACCATATTGTCACTCCCTCTCTCTTCATGATAAAAATCTGCTTTCAATTGGAAACTAAACACTGATTAACAGAAATATGGACTAGATGATCTCTAGAGGTCCCTTCCAACCCCTACCATTCTGATTCTATGAATAACAGTGGATAGTGAAATCAGATATGTTATGCTGTTTGATTGAGAAATGAGACTAGCTTTTGAACTTCTGATGAAGATATACCTCTGTTTACATCAGGAGCTATAGACTCAAACCTTTATTTTGTAGTGACAGATTTTCAAACAGTGCTAAGAAATCTTATTCTGCTTTTACCTGTGTTGAAATGTAGTTAAACATCCTTCAGAAATATATATTGGCATGCATGTATAAAACATCATCTATCTACATAATGTTTTCCATCTGTGTGGAAGAATTCATCCCTACTTGTATTTGCATTGTTACATCTTTGCTAGCTCTATGGATTTGGGTAGGAGAAACAAATCTACAAGAAGTTGGAAGAAAAGCAAATATAAATAAAAATGAAAAATAAGAATGAAAGGATTCAACAGTGTCTTTATCAACTATCTCTCTTTAAAATTATTTATCTTAAAAAAATTTGGGGGTTTAAAATATTTTTTAAATTTTTCTCATATAACTATTATT
>VZSC01019646.1:0-66202 GCA_013398225.1 Steatornis caripensis
CACCGCTGTCATGTGGCGTGGGCTCCTGCACCCGCATGGGTGAGTCTCCTCAAGTAAACGCGCGGATCTGATCGGTACCGCTAAGATCTCCTGTGTGGGGAGAAGTGGGAAGATACATTAGCTTCGAATTAAGTGGAATGTTGTGACCTTAAAATGTATAAAGACACCAAAAATTTGTCCCCACAGGCTACTGCTGGGCTTTTTTTATTTTGTTGTGTTGTTTTTTTTTTTTTTTTAAAAAACCCCTAGTACCTGACACAGCTGGCACCGTGACAGTATGTAACCTTTACCATAGGTGAGGAGGCAGACAGATGTTCCAGCGTTGTCGGCTGTGGATTCCACATTGTGTGCCCGCACGTCGTGCCCAGATGGTCCTTTGTAGTAACGCGGCAGCCGCTACCTCCTAACGCCCCGTCCCACCTGTTGACACTTACAGTATGTCTCCAAAGAATAGCCGAGTTGCTGGGGAGAGGAAGACAAAAAGATACAGCAGCACTTCTGGCTGTGAAACAAGGCAAGCTGTGTTGTAGCACATAGCAAGGAAGCCAACAATTACGGATCTCTCCAAAGCAGGAGGCTTTGTATAAATAATACATTCTGGTAATTCACCAGATTGCGGCATGTATGGAAAGACGGAGGATTTTTCTTTTTTTTTTTTTATGAAAGGGAGCTTCTGTCCTGAGAAAAATTAGTTGATGCTGAATTGGATTTGGTTCTCCTGCTGCATGCTCAGCTTACACAGAAAATAAAAAAGGGCAGAGAAGAACAAATTGACTCTGGAAACCACGTCTTACAAGCCTGGCTTCAATCCTGCCAATGCTTCCTATAGAAGTGAGCCCCCTGCCTGCGCAGAGTAGTTGAAGCGGGCAAGGCCCTTTGCAGAGGCAGCGGCGCAGTTCTGTTAGAGCGGTGTCACAGCGGGCTTCGGCAGACTGCACCCGCGCTGCCTCCCAAGGGCCATCCCCCTCCTGGCTGGCTGGGATGGGACGTTTCTCCCCTGCGCCCCATCTCTCGCCCTTGTCCTCGCAGCAGGAACAGGACTGCTGCCCGATCCCTTCTAGCATCGGCACGGGTGGGGTTGGCTTCAGCCCTTCGTCTGAGGGCCGGAAATAAACGCAGAATAAGCTCAGACCTCAATGCCGTTCGCGTTACGCGGCTCTGCAGGTGAAAGCAGCGTCTTCAGGAGTACGATGTCATACTGTGGGACCACCGCTCGGCACGCAGGGCTTCACTGCTGTCCTTAATGGTCTGTGCGGAATCTGCCAGGCTGGACGGTGAGCTGGTGCAAGCTGGCGCGGCGTTACTAACCTCACGAGGACTACGCTGACTTCCAGCAGTGGGAACTCGGGCAGTGGTGCCCCAAAAATAAAGCAGTAGTTATTGTTTTCTAACAAGTTACAACTTGCAGTTATGAAATCAAGCACGGCCTCAGGCTGACGTTTGGGTTGTTCTGCTTTGTGTTGGTTCAGAGCAGGAGGGCTGTACAGCAGGGAATTTGTTAGCTGATGCACCACGCAGACCTTTGCAGCTGTTTAAGAAATAGTACTGCATCGTGCAAAATATTTTGCAGGCAGGCACTTTGCAAGCCCTAGGAAGTGTTTTACAGATTCTTCTGCAGAGGGAAGTGCCATTCAGTAGCATGGTTTATTTATTTTGTTTGGTTTATTTGGGTTATTAAACGTGTTTTATTTATAGAATGTGTGCTTTCTAGAGAACCATCTGCATGTATGTTCTTAAATAAAACACGCGGGACTGCGTGTTTGCAGATGCTGGGCTGCCGTTCGTGCGCCGGGCCACGTTGGGTACCAGCAGCCAGCTCTGTGGGATTTGTAGTGGAGTAGTACAAGTAGCAGCACACTACAGTAGTAGTTCCATTTGCATGGAACTACTCAGCACTCACCTGAAGAGAAGAGCCCGTATCTCCATGCTCGCGAAGAGAACCTGTGCGTGCCTCGCTCGGTGCTCCATCCGCGGCTGCAGATCTCTGCCGGTCCCTTGTTCCACCACGCACCTCCTCGCTTGCTGCAGTCCCTTCACAGCTCAGTTTTAGTGGCTAATCCCGAGCGACTAACTAGCCGTAATCCTTTTAAGCATAAGCGTGGAAGGATCTTGCTAGTAACCTTGTGTCATAAAAAAGTGTGAATTTGTGTGTGTATGAATATTTGCACCATCTGTTCCCTCTCCTGCAGCACAGAGTGAGATTTTTGTCTCCTTTGCTCAGTTCCAAACAGGTATGTGTGATACTGATGTCCAATTGCACGAGTTTTTTCCACTAGAACTTACCGATAGGTGGGCGCAGGTGTATCAGTGCAATGCAGGTAGAAATCTGTTATGATCATAACCACCCTCCTGCCTTTATCTCCTCTTGTCACCCTCGTAATTAAGTTGAAATTCCTAAGATGTATTCAATTTGGGATTTGCTATTTTTCCGACAGAGAAGCTCAAGTAGGAGGAATTATGTGCATAACGGTGTGGCCAGCTGCCAGAGATGCAACTCCTTTATTTCTGGGTAGGGTTTGTCCTAGCAATCTAGAGAGCGGATGGTGGGCAAGGAAACTCTGCTTGAAAGAGTAATTTCACATTATTGTTAATGCCCTGGAAGCTGACATCAAGTACTGCCAATCTCAGCCGCTCGTCGTGCTTTGACACTGAGGCATCACAAAGAAAGAGAAGCGTAGTTTAAGCTATACTTTGGTTATAATGGGTTTTGAGAAAACTAAGATTGTCATTTATAACCAAAGTCTCCGTCCGATTAGTGTCGTAGAATGAATGTAAAACTCTCCTGCACTCCATCCAAACCCTTGGCCGTGTAGCACTGCTCGCCTTTGCACACCAGCCACCTTCTGCGGAGCAGATCATCTGCAGAAACCTTCCAGCAAAGTTTCAGGCGTGGTTCAGGGCATCAGAAGCCGTCGGCAGCGTGACACGTGTTCGACTTCTGCGAGCTGCTTCTGGGGCATCTGCTTGGCAGTCTACGATATTCTGGGGAAGAAAGGCTTACGTCTGGGCTGCGGTCCTGGCAAAAATGTGGCAAGGTGCCAGCTTGATCACCCACAGGGTGAGGCAGTGGCGTGCTTTCAAGGGTGCTCGGCTCTTTGGGAAGGCCACCCTTTCCGGGTAGTCCTGGCGTGCTGGCACCAGGCAAGCTGTGCTTTAAAATGTCTTGTCTTCCAATTGCATTACTTTCTCAGCCGTTGCCGCTTCCAACAGAAGCCCAAGTGCTGTTTTATGCAGTCAAGGATCAAATCAGGATGCAAATGAGGTCCTGTAAGTATGTGTCTAACGTGGGAAAAAATCTACGTGCATAGATGGAAACCTTTCAAATGACAAAATGTTGTAGCTGAGGCTATCGTAATTTCTTAAGACAAGGTTTAGATTTTGTATGGCAGCATAATTCAGAGTTTTCACATCTTGGCATTTCAAATAATTTTAATTAAGCAATAAATTTACAATTCGTTCCACAAGTAATACAGTCTGCTCAGATTACGCACATTTTCTGTAATTTTGATTTTACTACCGTATTCATTTAGCTCAGCAAATTTATAAAACTAATTAAAACAGCAGTACTTTTTTGATTCAAATTGTAAATGAAAAACAACGATCTAATGTAAAATGATGCTTGCAGAGAAAATAAGACCAATTGTCACTCTACAGATACTTTATAACTTAGTTTTTTAAACTAAAAGCAATTATTTTTATAGCAGATTCTTGGCACAGCCTTGCTTGTTTTCATGTTTTGAGGTGCCAGGAGAGATTAGGATCTGATTCAGCAGCATACTCAAACATGTCTAGTGTTAACCATGTAATTAGTCCTCATCAAATTCCTTGGATTTCTTGTTTGCTGGACTGAGATGGGGTTTTAGAGCTGGCACTGACCCCCAGATTACCACTTCAGGTACCAGTGCGTGTCGTGCTGCTCCCCAGTGCTTGCTAAGTCTCATGTCACCGAGAGAGTGAAAAGAAGCTGCAGTTGTCGGGCTGTCAGCATCCCGAGGCAGCATCGTCATGCCAGGATTTTCCCTCGTCTTCAGAGTCCTCCTGTCCCCAAGTTAGTGCTGACAGCCGAGCTTCGTTATGATCTGGAGAGCAAGGAACATGGAACATTGTTTGAACTCATTTGATGACATGCCGTTGCAGGTTTAAACACCAATTACCACATTTCAAGTGACAAATCTGGAGGGAAAAAAAGATGATCATTTAATAAATTTATTATGAAGGCAAATGACTCGTACATAAATCAAACTGCTTCATTAAGGGAGAAACTCAGTCAGCTAAATACAGCGGTGACAAAGGTTAACTCCACAGCCGTGACACCAACGCTTGTGTCATTTCTCCTGAGCTCTTTGCGATGAGTCAGAATTGCAGCAGTTGCCGTCCCCAAGTCCTCTGGCAGCAACGGCATTTCTTGCATCACCTTTCCTCACAAAGCAGTCCAAACGTTAGGGGAAATTCATAATCCTGCTTTTGACAGAGGTGGAATTAAAGACTTTCGTTCTTTTTTCCTGTGCGCGTCTCATGCAAGGCGCAGCATTCCCGGTGCCGCCATGACGTGTATAGCTACGCACTTCGTAATAACCCTTGCGGAGCAGGGTTCTGGTCCTGCTGTCTTCCAGATCTCTTGCATCAGTAACGTACCTAGCATCTCGGACGATGTCCTTGCAGTGCTGCGAGCCTGTGCTGTTACCTGAACGGCTATCCCATGCCATCCCATCCCATCCCATGCTCCAAGACTGCCCACCATACTCACATGGCAGCCGCGGCTGCTGCCGGGCAGCCTATGTGAAAGGTGTTTTGCAAGAGCCATCTCCCATGTCTGGGCGCCCGTGGGCCATCCCGCGTGGGCCAGGGTGTTTGGCTGATGCTGTGGGGCTGTTCCCAACGTGAGCAATGCGTGTCTTGGGCTATTTCACAAGCCTTGTCTGTGTCGCAGTTAATACACAGAAAGAGGTTGTGAGGTGCTCTTGGGGATGGGTGAGCCGTCTCAGTTACTGTCACCTTGCTTGCAAATGCCACGTTGCTCTTTTATGCCCTGCGCTCTGTGCTTTGGGAGTTTGTGAACGACGATGGCAGTGACGGGGCATATCAGCCGCAGTGAGAACAGGAAAAAAAGCACGGGAAGGTTTTGGCCACACAAAGACAAAACGGGATCATTTTTTGCTACCTTTGGAGCTTTTAGAATTGATGTGGCGAAGGTTTTAAATGACCCTGATAAAGAATTTACACATCCTTCTGGCTCCACGCAGTTCTGCTCTCCGCAATGCTCTGCTTACATGTGCAGCCTGACTCCCTCCTAATTTACTTATACCTTGAGCAGAAACAGGGCGGGCAGAGAAAGGCAGCACGAACACCAACCCACCATATGTTGTTTCTAATGATTGAGAATGGTGGGTGTGCGCGTCGGTCTCCCAACATATTCCTTAGGCCAGGGGCCTGTGGCACTACAGCTGTTGTGCTTTTATTTCCCCCCGTATTCTCTCCTCCGCCGCTGAAATCTGCAGCGGGAAGTTGAGGGTGCTGTTGCTGTGATATTCCTTTGGAAGACAGCTCTTCTGCAAGGATGTAATTGCCGCCACCTATTCCCCTCCAAGTTACGCAGCCCAGTACCGGTGCCAAGTGGCAGGGAACATGGTTACAGTTTGGGAATTTCAGATTTTGCCAAGCCTCCAGCTTTAAATACTTTTCTTCTCATTGGTGCGGCAGAATCCATTGCATTTTCCAGATTTGGGGTTGATGCCAGTGCACTGCTGCTTTTGCACATCGGTGTATTGCAAGGTAGTGCCTGAAATCAGCAACTGGAAGAGACGGTAGAACTGTGTCATCGCACTATCAGTTTGTATTCTGATAAAACGGCAGGAATTCAGAGTGTAGCTCTTTTAATGTCTCATTGAAGCAGACAGTAACATTGAAATGTATTTTATTTGATGCCCAAGAGACACGTGCTAGCATTTATAGTGACAATTGAAATCTAGTTGTATTCCAAACTCTTCAGGAGAAACATTGATAGCTTTATTCAAAATAATGGCATTCGGAATTGCTGAATCGCGTTCCCAGAGCGTCTATCCTGGAGGAAAGTCAGCACCGTCATTCTAGTCGTATTTCCAATAACTAAATATCGTCTCAGTGAGGCATATCTGTCTTCTGGTCCATACTGCAGGGAGGGGATAACCCATGAATACAGAGCGGGGGGGTGCATCAGGATGGTCCTGGCTCCACTGTGGTCCCTGTTCTCTTCTCTTCTCCCCGATTTCTGGGGAGAGAAGCTGTCACCCGCTACGAGTCACTGAATTTTGTGAGTTAGGCTGTCAGGGAGGCTTAATAACAAGCGATAAGGATAGTTACACGTTAAATAATACACCTTATTAATCTGACAGACAGCATTTATTTGTTGTATTTTTTGATACAGTGACAAATTATCCAGCCGTAGTGAAGCCTCAGGTGTAGATGACCTTGTGTTGAATCTTGGCCGTCTCATTTTGCTAAGGGTTAAAGGGATGCTCGTTTCTTTTTTATAGAAGAACTCTGAGGTCTCTGTATGAGCTCCACAAGAAGTAGCAAGATTCTGCAATTACACTAAATGTAAGACCTGCTACGCGTTAAAATAAAGTGGAAGTCTGTGCTAAAGTGGCACAAGGCAGAAATTACCCTCATATTCTGAAAGAGGCACTGATACCATGCAGAAAATAGTCTATTTGGAGATCATTCTGCTGATATTTTTCTCCACTGTATCTTTTTGGGGAGGAAAAAAAGCTCTCGGTGGCTGAGGAGTTCATTTTCTCCCGCTGCTCCTTTTTTCATTGAAGTCATCATAATCCTCCATTTGTGACATCAGAGTTACTGGCTAGCAAGATAATTATGATTTCACAAACTGAAGATTATGACCTTCAAATGAGGAAGGCACAGCGGGGAGGACAGATTCCTAAGCAACAGCCATCAGATATTTGTGAAATATTTGTGAAAATGTCCTTGCAGTTGAAAAAAAAAAAAATGAGGGAGAGAGGGCAGGAGGGAAACATCCAAAAAATATTATCAGCAGAATGAGTTGCCAGCCAACGTTTTTTTCCCTGAGTTTTCCATTTGGTGCCCATGATTCTCTAACCTGTCTCATTTAGCCTTAATGAACACGAGACATTTTCTTAGCATGCCATATGTGCTGTGGTCCTTAGGAAAAAAAAAAAATGCATCCAAATAACTTATTTTTTTATGTTCTGACTCTACCCAATCATCATTTACATTTTGCACAGTTTGATGCCCATCTGCAACGTCTTTACTATCAGAAAAGGTAATAAGAAAGGGAAGCAAAAAACGTACGAACGTGTTGAACGACTGACACAAGAAAACTAGGTTGGAAGAAAATAATTTTTGTCCCTGTGTCAATAAACAACTCGGAAAAGGGGTTGAAATCCTGTCTCCAGTGGTGGGGCCAGCTCCTGTATCAGCAATGCCTTGAGAAGAGCCCCCGCAGCCGGCCGTGTGTCTCTGCGGAGTCTCTTACTCTGTAAGGTGGTGGGTGAGTGGTCCTCCCGCAGCTGCGGAGGAGCAGCCACATGTCTTGAAAATGAGCCCTGCCTCTTGGCGTGAAGTTCAGAAACAAGTTCTCTGTACAGAGGGGCCGTGCCTCAGCTGGATCCTTATTTGCAGTTATGGGACAACTATTTAACGCCCACAAATTCTCCCCCGTCCAAAGCGCCTTGCGAACGTTTCATCCTGAAAAGACGAAAGGCCTCGAAAGGACATCTGTTCCTCTTCAGTCTACCCTGTCCTTAAAAACACTGTAATCATGGGTTTTTTACTTTGGAGCTTGGCAGGAGCGGGCGGAAAGGAGGGGAGCACCAAAGGGAGGTCCCAGATCGCTCCAGGAGCACATCTTTCTACCCGGTCAGGTCTAAGACAGTTCCCAGGATGGCGCTGATGGACTGCATCTTCACGTTCTGCTGAGCGCTACGTGGGGCTTTGTTCTCAACGACTGCAACAAATGATGACAATTAATTACATTTAGAAAACAATCATTGTTTTCCAAACAAAGCTCCCACCGTAATAATCCAAATTAGTCACATCGAGCCATTGGAGAGCCCTGACATGGCCAGGCCAGAGGTCTGGCATCTCTGCAGCGCCACCTTGGCTTCCCGGGGACCCTGCACAGGGCAGGGTGCTGGACGCAGGAGCAGGGGCTCTGGTAGTGTCACAGTTCCTATTTTTCTTCCTAATCACCTCTAAGGTCTTTTTTTTTCCTTTGGTAGCCCGAGTCAGAAAATGTCGTGTATCCCTTGCCTGGAATGGTACCGGTTCAGAAATGTTTCATTTTGATACCATGAGCTGATGGAACTATTACAGCCCAACGAGACCTTCAGTGATTTCATCGCGGATTTTACAAACTCAGAATTTAAAAATTGGTTGCAGTAGTCAGAGTAGCGCTTTGAGCATTTTCCGGCCTCGGTGGAAAGCTAGCCATGGTTTTATGACTTACAGGCTTCTTAAATTTAGCAGGTGATTTAAATGACAAAAAAAGCAGCGTTTCTTACTTATATGACACATAGAAGAGAAATTCCTGGCGTGAACATTAACTTCCAGTGCTCTGTTTGGATGTGAGGAGCGTGGGAGGCAGAGGACTGTACCGAAGGGGCACCCGAGGGACCATGCAACGAGCGACGCACAGCCTGGCACATGGGCTAGGCTCTTCCGCCAACGTGAAGAGGAAAGGTTCCTTGACGTTGGGTATAAAAGTCAGGAGTTCTCCATAGGTCAAGACCTCCTCCATGCAGCCAAAGTCACGACTGGCTCTTGTTTTCGCTTCCCCCACTCTAAAATAGGGTTGTGGCACTTGCACGTGGTTCTGAGGCTTGGGAGGTACTCAGGATAGATGATGTACTGGGGATATTCGAGAGTGATCGCAGCTAATGTGACTAAGCTTGGTCATCTGCATGCTGGAGCCTGAAATAGCCCAACCGTTGTCGTGAGAAAGCAAACTGTCTCCAGGAGCAAGATGTGGCCGATTTACAGTCAGAAGTACAAATCCAATCCAAATCCTCCCATCCCACTTGAATCCGCAGCAAACTGCTTCTGATCAAGATACGGACTAATAACTATTTGTATAAAATATTTAGTGACTAATTTCTCGTTACAGACGCTTTGGGGAACACTGTAAGCTGCTTGCAGACAATTGAAAAATTAAAAAAAAAGAGGAAATTATTGAATACATTATTCACTGCACACGATCAGACCAGCTTTAGGGACTGCAGTGTTAAACCACAAGGCAGGACCCTGCAAAGCATCCGAAGTGTCTTTACCCACTAGTAGAGAATCAAGTAGCAGCAGCACCATGCCGGGTACCGCAGGAACAAGTGTATATATTGCAAAGCAGAATTAATTTAAAGTTATAGCTTGAAACATTGTGGTTGGAGTGAGAACCGAGTGTGGAACTGAACCATTAACCTCCCTGAGCCTTGCTCCTGTGGTTGGCGTTACGCAGAGCAATATAGTTTTTTTCTAGTTGATAAATAAAAATCTCAGTATACTACTTCAATTTCACTTTTGCTAAACGTGCATCCATGGCAATGAACTGAGAAAAACAGCAGAATAAATAAGTACAAATACATGGAAGGAGTTCAATTATAATTTTCTGCCATCGAGACTGCCTTTTAACAACTACATCTTCTGACTGACAGCTTATTAATACTAATTACATTAGATATATGCAACATAACTAATGCACTGGTACTTTCAATTATCTTCCCTTGTCTTCTTTCCTTCCCCTGCTCTGCCATCCTCCCTTTTCATGCCGCATAACCGCTGCCTTGGGCTGCAGCTCAGAGCAAACGGGTCTGTCTGTCCATGAGCAAAAGCCTTCTGTTTCTTAGGTGGCTAAGAAATGCTGGAAACTCGGCTGCACGTTTACGAGGCTGCATGGGTGCTCACCGAGGCCCAGCGAGAGGGGAGCTTCCAGCCTCGGCGGTGGTGGGAAATGCTTTGGATGTTGAGGGGAATTTCCTCTGGAGGTCCTATGAAGTTCCTGGGGAGGTCCCACACCGTCTCAGGGCGTTGTGGCCTCCAGCCCTGGTTTGTACATCAATTTTCACAGGTTTTCCAGGGCGCAGTGCAAACCCAGTGCTAATCCTGGTGAATCTGCAGTAGATGTTTTGGTGATCCGAGACTGAAGCAATACTGATTGACCCTCTCCTAGTTACGAGCTCTGCAGAAGGTCTCTGTGCACTGGCCTTTTTCTATGACAAAGTCACAGTCAGTTCCCCCAGGTCCTCGTTTAGACCAAAGTCCCTGGTGTTGCCTCGGCTTTGTTTTTGCCTTTTTCCCCCCTTACCTAATGAACTGTCAATCGCTTATGCAAATCAGGTTAGAAGAGACATTTAAATGTTATTTATAATGCCTGAAAACATTATTAAATCCATCATTCCAACTTTTACGGCTCCCCCTATTCAAGTGTCATTTAGATCTCTAACTTTTTACATTATAGTGCTGTAACAGTTTATGTAAGAAGACAAATTTGATTTTTTTATATAACCTAGCTGATTGCTAAAACATCTATGACAGTTGACATGGAAATCAGGGAGGTTTTCATTAGGCTTTTCTGACATGTAAATGTTTGTAAATGAATTATATATTTTTTCTTTAAGTTCTGTTTCAAAAGCAGGCAGTAGCATCCCATAGCAATTACACGTCAAAGAAAGAGCCCGAGATGAATGCTTGCGTAACATGTATTTAAAGGAACTCTAAAAGTAAACGTTGACTACCCTATGCAGAAAGTTAGTGGAGAGACTCTTTAGTATTCACCAAGTGTTTACACTGGGCTCTTACGCAGTCAGTGTGCCTTGGCTATATTTCATAATTGCCAAAAGTTAGACTGGAACCATGGTCAGACACAAAATGAAGTGGTTGTCCAGTAAAAAACTTGATAAAATCAGACTCGTACCATGAACTTGCAAGTGATTTCCTATAGCAGGTCCTTACACAACGATTGTTGGGGCTTGCTTCTTGCGCCGTTGAAGACAAGCGGAGAGTTCTGTCTGGGTACAGCAGGTTTTGTCCCTGCTGTCTTTGAAATGTCCTGAACGGTGCTAGAAGGCAGCACAGCAGGAAATAAGATCACCACATCCCTCCAGACTTATTTTGATAATATTTTTCTATGGAGTAAATTAGTGCGTTTTACCTGGTGCCCATAAGAAAGCACCACCGGGGTCATGGGGAGCTTGAGATGATGCAGGTGGTGGGAAGCACCCGTGCTTTGAGCAGCCCCGCGTGGGCAGGTGCGGTGGGTGTTGCTCAGGCGCTTCACGTTTGCAGGATTCTTCGATAAGAAAGAAGCCCAGCTGATGACAAATCTAACCTCTGTCCTCTGCAGAGAAGACAAATAATTGGTGCTCCCTGGTTTGAATCAAGCATTTGGGGCCTTAGGCACAGAGAGAACTGACGGCATTTTGCTGTGGGGCGGGTACATCTCTCTTGAGCTTTTAAACAGAACTTAATTTACCGGCACAGCCATGCCTTTTCCAGGAGGTGAGGTACTGGTTAAACTCAATAGGAGTTGTGCCCCAAAGAAGAAAGGTTAAAAACTGGTTGCTAGTTAAAGCTGAATCTTTTCTAGTCTAAGTACTTTGAGCCCATTAAGCTTTTTGAGTGGTTTCCAGGGTGTGAACGCCAGACTGAAAAGAGGAATATCGTTCCGTGTTGGGGTCCTTGTTAGCTCTCCTTTCTAGTTTCGGCCTCAAAGAGCCAACCCGATGTTTTCACATAGCAGGTTTGCTCTTGTGGAGCATCTGCCATCTTCTGCAAATCACATAGCTTTGGATCAAAGGACGAATGAGAACCCAAGATGCAGGAGGTTGAATCGAAAGCTCCCCCGAAATGGGGAGGTGTGGCAGGAGGTTCTTGTTGCTGGTCCGTCTGCAGCCTTGAATCTCACATTTGTGTTGTGCCCTGCTGGCATTTCTGTCCAGTTTGATGGAGTTCAAGGCTCTGTTAATTCACTTGGGGTTTTTTGTCTTTCGAAGTAAATTAACAGCTGTTTTAGCAGTATCATGGTAAATCTGTAACATTTGTTTTGAAAAGGAAAAAGAGCTCAAAAGATTACCTAAGTATCCAGCTGTGGTAATATTACCTGCCTTGTAAAATGCCGTAGGTGACTTTGAAGATGTAAAGCAAATTAAGGATGACATTAACTTCCGTCTGATTTGCTAGAATTATTAATTCAGTATCACCAACTACCAAATAGTGTAGGGTTATTGTTTTTTAAGTATGAATGCATGACTATTTTTGATATGCATGGCAAAGTACTACCTTCAAGTCAATAAAACCTGTTTGGATTATATCTGTAGCAGAGGTTGGTACATCTGTTTTGGTTTTTATTGGTGTTTTCTTTATAATACAAGATTATAGTAGCCTGCATTCACATTCAACCTAGTCAGAACAATGAGTATTGTATAGCAGTGTGATTTCATAATATACTAGTATTACCTTGAAGAGTCCCAATTTTTTTTGATCTCTTTGCTTCACTGCATGGCAGATTTCTGTTACGTGTTACTCGGTGAGCAAAGACCGTGTTTATGTCCAAAGCGAGTCAGTGGTGGAACTGAAAATGTGGTCCCTCTTTCCAAAACTTTCTAGTCTAAAACATCACTAGCAATTTTGGAAATCTGATTCACCCTTATTCCAAATAGATAGCTTTAATGGTTCATGTATTCCGTATAGCATCTAATGCCAGTGTTGGAAGGTGCTCTAGTTGGCTTCTCTGCATGCAGGCACTCTTTGGAAGGGCCTTGCTGGTTCAGTCTGCAGTATTTTAAGGGATGGCATTGCTGGGCAAGCTCTCGAGCAGTTTCAGTAGTTTTATTTCTGCCCCTTCAGTGCTGGCTTCTGGCCCTTCCCCGAAGTCTGCGCTCCCAGAGGCTGTGGGAAGAATTGCAGGGCTTGTTATCGGAGGACGTTGCAATTGCGATGATTTAGAAGAGGGTGGCTCTCTCACAGCTGAGATTCGCAAAGCTGGAGTGCTTTGGGGTGGGATGAAACAAAACTGTATTTAAGTCTTTCTCAGCTCTTATGTATTCAGGCTAGAATATTTCATTTGTCTAGTAGAGACATGGGCTTATTGTGTATTGATTGTTCCTTAATCTGGATGCACTACAGCAGGGAGTAGAATGAGAAGGTGGGAATGGCCAGGAGCAACATTACCACAAGGTAATGATGGTTTTTGGCATGGTGAGCCTCACCAGTTAGGGAGACTCAGACCAGGCACCTGAGCTCCTCTACTAACAGTGAGGCAGAAAAGGGAATGAAAAATTCGCCCAACAGATTAAAGAAATACAGTTATCTGTCGGGGCAGAATCCTGAAGTGTCTTAACCCCAGGATTAATATAGACACTTATTTTCCAGTTCAGATTCCCTATTTAGCCAGGCTTGGCTAATCCCTGTTTCCAGGGCAAGATGTAAGACACTGTAGTCAATGCGATAGTCCCCTACCTCTGCCTGTGCTCTGCCGGTGATGCTTCCAACACAGTGAGATCATTGTTTAAATTTCATTGCCTGTTCCATTAATCAGGGACAATTTGAAATCGTAAGAGCACTGTAGCATTTCTGTTAATCAATAACTAACTGAGCTATTAATTTTCTACTAATGTATCGTTCTTTAGTGTGCGGAGAGTGAAAACCTGTCGATCACCCATACTGATCCTACCCGAGGACTGGTGGAGCGATGTCCCTGGACTTCAATGAGTGTTTAGGGAACATCTGAGGTGCTAAGGGTTGCGAGAAAAGCAGGAACTCTAAAGCCCCTCACATCACTCCTTGGTTTGTCACTTCAAGGTTTTAAAAGCGGCCCTAACCCCACTTAATAGTGACAGGCGTAGGTTGTCTTAAGCCTAAGTTAAGTTTAACTTTAAACTTTAAGTGTTAGGCTTTTTTGAAGATATCATCTGACTTTATTTTCCTTGAAAAGTATGTATTGGTAAATTTGAGTCGAAACTGTCTTTTCAACTAGGAAAGAAAATAGCTGAACTAAATAATAAACTAAAATACTTTAAATTGGGGTAAGATCTGTGTAGTAAGTTTGGACAGACACTGCTGACTCTTTTGGGACCAGCGATGTATGCTCTTCCTCTGCCAGTGATTATCATTTCTATAGCAAGAGGAAGGAGGATGAAGTGCCCACATTTTCATGCTCCTTGCCGTTCAGTGTGACACCTTTAACACCTGCAGCTGCCCCAGTGAGGTCTGGCAGAAGACCTCTGCCAGAGTCCTCCGCAAATGTCCTGCAGCAGGATGTCAGCTGGAAAATTCGATAGCTATAAAATCTTACAGCAGCAGAGCTCTGATAATGAGTTTAACAAATAATTAGCTGCAGTACCTCTGCTTTATAAAAGTACAGTAGTTGATGAACTTGCTATGCCACAATTAGGAGCTCATTAGCAAAAAAAAATTCAAGGGTAACAAATACCTTAAGGGGATGTTTTTAGGAGTATTTAATTAAATCCTGAAATCAGAGGAAGAAGAGTGAGAAAATGTACATTTTCTTCCCGGACTTGTTACGCACCTGCTGTAGGACTGGGGACAAGGCGAGCTGTGGAAGTCAGGACTCAAGCTCACCTTATTTCCCAGGGTTTGCATTCACTTGCAAATGTTACGCCTTTCCGTGTCATTAGAAGTGGCACTGGATCCCTGTTTTATTTTGCCCAGGTAGTAAAATCTGTATTGTTTTTCTATTCTGTTATTTAGCTTGATGGTTGTAGAAAAAAGAACGCATTCCTTTTGCTATTGCAAGAGGACTGTATCTCAGGACTAAGAGTTTTTTCTTTGGTTTTGATCTTTTGTATTTTTTGGTCTTGTTGAGGAAATAGCAGTCCTAACAAAGCTGGCAGGAAGTGTTTCCTGGGCTGCTCACAAAACAACAGGAGATGTCTTCCATGAAGCCATGTACTCCATCAAAGAGTGTTTCTAGGGAATTTTTGCTACTGTTTATATGCTTATTTGAAGATGTCATTTTCTGTGGTTAACTCCACCCTGTCTCCAGAAATCCATCCCTCATTCTCTCCGTAATGGATAAAGCAATAGGATAAAGAGAGCTGTTTTTACCCTTGTCCTGAGAAAAAAACCTTTTAGAAAACGATAATGGGCTCGTACCAAATGAGAAAGCTGGTTATCATTGAGGAGAATTAATCTTTGACTTGATTGAGAATACCTGTGCCAAATTACAAGCTACGATATCCATCTGCTTGCTGTTATCCAGCAATATAGATTTATTGTGGCATTTCGGAGAAGGAGTAAGAAAACATATGAACAACTGTTTTGGTTCATTAGCCCTTTATTGGTAAAGCGTGGTGCTCGGTGATGTTAGAGGTGTGCAGAAGGAGAATCCTTTGGCTGAAATTGGTACAATCGTTGCATTTATGAGGCTACATAGAGCATCCTCAAGGACAAGCTTGCAAATCAGCTGCTGCTTTACGTTACTTGACTGTGAGATTGATCTTTCGGTTGATGCTGGAGTGATTCAGCCAGTAGCTCCAGGAGACAGGAGAAAATGTTGGGGTACATCCAGAGCCCTCTGGATAGCAGCTGCTTAGGACACCAGACTCACTCATCCCAGCGTCAGGTGGATAAACCAACCTCATCTTTCCTACGGCTCCGTTGCCACCACAGCTCGAGAGGGCTGCTGGCAGGGCCCGCATGGGCGCAGAGCAGCCAGGGTCTCTGGCTCTTTCAGAGCCAACCCGTCAAAGCCAAGGAAGCACCGCTGGGATAGCATCTCCCCAAAGATTTCTCAGTTAGTCTCCTAGCTCTGGCCGGCATCATCGTGAGCCCTTCATTTGTGGCAGGTTTCTATGAAGGAAAATCCATCTGTGTTGTCACATTCTTTTCTCACAAGGATTTATTTGTAATCCCCTCTAGGGGGTTATTCCGTGGGTACAACCACATTGGCTGTTGATTTATTTGCAGTTAAGGATCTGAGAGTTAGGATGTTAAAGCCTTGTAAGCCAACTCTCTTTTCGGACAGGAGAGCCTTTGGAAATGCACTTTACGTTTATGACACTGGCTTGCCTTCATTTAATTTCCGGTTCACTTAACCAATTATTCAAAATACCAGATGTGACAGACAATAGATTCAGCTGACATATTAGCTCACAGGCATGTTCAACATATAGAAATGCTCTCCATATGTGAAGGTACTGAATGTCCCCCATCTACATTCAAAGAGCAATCAGTTTGCTTTTGAAAGGACGGCGAGGCAGAGTGGGAGACAAGGTCCCTCGTTTCTTCTGTAACCTTGTTAGTAGCTGATGTGAGAGTATTTTTTGGTTAACAGCTCTGCTGCATGAGATAAAATGTGGACATCTAAAAAGGCCGGCGGCAAAGGATTTGTCATGTGTAAAACATTTGTTGTTTAGTATTTCCTGATATTAGGCTAAGTAATTCTGCTAGCAACTTTAATAAGTACAGTAAAAGCAGACAATAAAACGGTGGCAGAAATGCGGAACATCCCGAGTTTTTAAGAGTGCGTGTTTTCCGATGGCTGGGGGGGTCTTTCTGAAGTGAGGGGTCGGACAGAACAGCGTTAGTAAAAGCGTGTTTAGGTCACTGATACTTGCTGACTTTATGGTCATCAGTGCACTAAACCCTTGAGCTAGGGTCAGGTACAGGTGCTTTGAGAGCTGGTCCTTAGGTAGGAACAGAAGAATCGCAGCAGTCTGCTGAGGCCTTCCGCCTTTTCTCGCCCCACTGCATTTATCCAGGATGATACGCTTGGTCAAAACAAGAGCAATGAAGATGTGATTAATTCCAGGAGTGCCTCTAGTTCAGCAGGCAAGAGACCTTGCTTTTTTTGGAGAAGCAAGCATCAGATGCCCATCATCAACGCTTTTGAAGTTTACAGTCTGAGGTTCCTTCATGCTGGGGCAGGACCTATCCAGGGTACTCATCTAGGCCTTTACTATTAAAGAAAGATTAAAAATTAAACTTTCAGTAATGCACGAACCTGAACTTCGAGCTCCCATGTGCCAGTGGAATGTTGGTCTTACCTCAGCAGTACCCAATAAAGTCAATCTGTCTTCCTTGCCTAGTTAATTTTTACTCATTTGTATGGATAGAAGAGCTGTGGTAGGTGAGACTAAGAGAAGGCTGCCTTGCCGCAGACCCTAGGTCCCAGTATGGAATGGGGAACCATACGAACTAAACTTCTATCGTTATTTATATTCTGTATTATACCCCTGTGTTTGTTTATCCAAGACGTGGTATGTAGGCGTGTTCTCTGAATGGTAATAGTACGCACCTCTGAAAGGGTAATAGTACACAAAAAAATCTGCTTGCGTGTACATGTTCACAGTATACTGTCAAGCTGTTAACGGGAACAGTATTTTCTAGGCCTACAGCAAATGATTTTAGCAGTGCTAACTGGGAAAGAGACTCAACGTGATCAAAACCAAAACCACTTTTAGCTCCAGTTTTGGGGTGATTCGGTAGTCTGTCCTGGGGTACTTCTTTCAAACTTTATAGAAATATTTAAAATTAACTGTTAAAGCATTCTTTTTAAGATAATATTTCATTTTGCTATTGGTGATTTTTGCAATATTTCTGTCATTCTGCATCAACACTTACTAAGCACGTGAGGATGTAAAGATTAATGCCCTGTGTCAGCACAGCACTTAACGTGCTGAATTTTATCATGGTTGTAAAGGGAGGGAACTCAGAGATTTTAAAGCCTGTCTTCTTTACATGGACAGGCCCAAATTACAGTGCTGAGATAACAGCAAGCCCAGGCTCAGACTCTTGTTGAACCAGGGCTGCGTTAGCCAAAACCACTCTAGGCCTTGCTGTGCTTGCTTCGCCACCGTCTCACTGCTAGTAGGGAACAGGGTAACTGTGTTAGTGCCACTGATTTTTTTTGTGTGTTCCAGCAGCTCCCATGAAGAGACAGGCCAAGGTCAGCAAGACCTAAAGGTTCGGGTGGCTGCCAGGGGAGGCGTTTTAATGATGGCCATAGGACCTCAGTGGAGACGAGTGGGAGTTAGAGGGTCCCAGGGGGCTGCAGCAGGGGAAATGTCTTCCCTGGTGCCTTAAGCACGGACTTTTCAGATGCACTTGCGTCCCTAACTTGCGCTGAAATCCGAGCTGTTAGGCATCTGAAGTGCTTTCAGAAGCTTACTCCAATTAATTACCTGTTTGTAGTAAAAGGGTGGATCAGCAAGAAAATGTAGAAGAGCTGAAGCAAGATGCTGCAGATGCAATATAGGGAACGGATCCGTGCGCTTCTATCGCTAGATTACCCCCGCATGTGCATAACTGATTTAGGCAACTGTAACCTGGGATAACGTTGAATTCCCATTTTCTTACCGAGGTAGTGTGCGTAGAACAATTTTGTTTGCCTGGTCTCACATCCGACCCCACCATGCCTGGCTGTCCAGTGCCCTTTAGGGGAGCTGACTCTGTCTGGCGGTGTTGAAGGTGACAGCTCTGTGCAAATTATTAGCAGAAATGCAAATCAACACAAGTAGAGTCTTTAATACTTCATGCCTGGAGCTGTGCTAAACTTAGCAGCTACGAATAAACAGCACCAGCGTTCCCCTGCTTGGAAGGACGAAGAGCCTCCTGGTATTTGGGCTGTCTCTGGTACATTTGCTGTCTCAGTGTAGCCAACCCCAAACATTTAATAACGTGAGCAGGCCCTCAAAAATCGCTGAGATTAATAAACATTGAATGTTTTCATTTCTGAGCCTTGAAGGTGTATTTAGCTAACATCTTTAAGCTTTTCTCTGCAACTGAAAGGCTGGGAAATTACTCCCCGTTAATGACGGTGAGATTCTCATGTAATCACCTTATTTCAGGAGCAAGCACTTTTAAATAAACTCCCAGAGACTCATGATAAAGTAGCAGGAACAGGCAGTGTTGAAATATGATCCTCTGTCATTAAACCATTCGCTCTTAATTAGTTTTTATTTGCAATATTGGCAGCTAATCTCCTCTCTCTATTATACGTGTGCAACTTCCAAACATTGGCATAGCAGAGTATATACATAGCTGAAGACAGAATTCGGTCCTCCCCGCATGAGATTTCCAAACCACCCAGGATTTTTTAGTAAAATTAAGGTGTGTAACATGTGTGGGCAAAAGTCAGTAATTCCAGACCCAGCGGATAGATGCAGCTCAGTGGCCTGGCTAAAACAGTGGTGGACGGGGGAATAATTCTATCTGTCTTTCAACATCATCCAATTTCTGAAAAAGAAATAAATAATTAAATATATTTTAGCTTCAACAAGGTGACATTTGATGATGTTCACTAATTTAAGAGAGACTGATTTATGCATGTTTAATCTTCACTAATGATGACTCCAGGGCAAGGAATGAAAATAAGTTCAATTAATAATACGTGTATATATTATTAACACCTTTACTGATGGAGATGGTTCTCTTCCTCGTAGACAAAGGTACAAGTGGTTTGTGGAAGATCCAAATGCCTCAGGGCTCTCAGAACCTCTCTCTAACTTACCAAAATGTAGAGAGCAGGAATATTTGGACGGTAAAAATGTTCAGCTGATCAACTGTCATTCAAAACACATATGAAAATTATAAGTAAATACAGTAAGCAACCCACTGCCTTACGTTTTGGGGTGCTGTACGAAAATGAAATGACGTGATTTGCTGTTATTACTATGCCCTGATTGTGGCTGGCTTCTCCTCCTGCCCTACAAATATTAAGAAAGACACAATCCTTGGATTCAGTCTACGTGCTGACAGACAAAACTTATTGTGAATATTAATGTGCTTGGTCTAATCATCCTGCTATTTTTTGTGTAATTTACTCGGTCAGGGAGTTGGAATTCCCTCCTAGCTGTTACGGATTCAAGCATTTATGCAAAATCCTCCAGTCTTGAGATTTACAGTGGATTATCTACAAATATTTGAATACATTAGTGCAGCCCTTTAAATGCATTCCCTTTATTTACATACAGAACCAATAACAAGCAACTTGAATGACAGCACTGTAATTCCATCAAGGAGCTCACGTCCTGAGAAACCACAGAAATAAAGCGCAAAGAGGCTCGTGCATTTGGTGGAGCTCTGCCCTGGAGTTACAGCTCCGTAACCTGGATTTCATTCATTTTTCGCATTTAAAAAAAAATCACAGTTTCATAAATTGTGGCGCTGGTGTCGTTTTTGGAAGAGGGAAGAGCCAGAGAAGGATGGGGGTGGCACGCTCTCCTCTCACCCACCTCTACCACAATCCAGGAAAAAAATCAGTTATTTCCTTGGTATCACCATGTCCATCAGTGTAACAGCAGATCAGAGAGTGAACACTAGATTCGTGTTATCGATGGGGCGAGGGAAGGGTTACTGCGCTTGATGGTGGGGGTTTGAAGAGCTCCTTTCAATCTGACCCACCTAGGCTCAGGACGGGTTATCCCGTACCCGTGGCTATTTTAGAAGCTTATGCTATTTACATTGATTTATGACGCTGCTGCACTCGCGCTCAATTGGAGATTATCGCAGTACATCAGTGGGTGGGTTGATGCGAGAAGACCAGCCTGGGCTTGGTTTCTGTTCCACATCTTCCTGCTGGAAGGAAGGGAGAATAAAATCAAACCCAAAGACTTGCAGATTTACCTCTGTAGCAAGAGGGATGGGTTCCTGCCGATCCCAGAGGTAAAGCCCTAACAGTTTCCATGGAATAGTCAATTATCTGTTTCATTGCACAAGCCAATATCTTTTCTCAAAAAGATGTATTAGAGTGTTTAGCCATTCAAGTGATCCATCTGGCTGAGCATTTTGAGATGCTCTTTAACTTGATTTATCAGGCCCAGAAGCAGTGTCGTTGATAGCTTCTGGGGCTGTGTGGGGACTTTCCATGCACCTGCTTCATTGTCGGAGGGGCCCGCGACCTTCAGTTCCTAGCGGAAACGGGGCCTGTGCCATCACACTTCTCAATCAGGACGGCCTTATTGCGTTATTAGCGTGAGGCTGCAGTGTAATGGTGGGATTTGAAAATTGCCATTGCGGATGCTTCCAAGGAAAATGCAGGCAAGCCCCCAGGGCAGCAGATCCCTGATAAGGCACCGTCTTTCTCCAGCAGAATCTGCACCTAAATCCTAATGGAGTCTGGCTAAACCCCTGCGGCATGAGATTGTATATCCCCTTTAAATCTCCTCTATTTATAAAATGCACATCACAGCCCCAGTTTTCACATTATCCCCATTTCCGTCGGGTATCGCCTCCAATGCAGTTAAAATGTCGCACAGTTCAGTTACGGGGTAAGTCACTTTTCTTGTCTTCTCATCTTGTTGCGGCGGGGGCTGCGCTGATCTGCAGCCGCGGACGATGGGCACGGCTACAAGACGCCCCTGGGAGAAGGCGGCTAAGCTCCCCCGTGAAACAGGGGACAGGGATTGCAGTGTCTCTGGGTCGGCGATTGCTGCCGAGCACATGGTGAGACGCAGTCCCAGAGCCTTGGACTGCGGAGAGGAGGAGGGAAACGCGCCCCAGGGAGGTGCTGGAGCTGGATTTAGGTCCAGAGAGACGCGCGGCGTTGAACCCAGCTGACTGCTAACTACAGGGCACGCGGAACTGCTGTAACATAGGGGCAGCTAGGAGGAGGCTGTATGTCATGTTTACATCCTCAAAGTGCATTTCAAGGCAAAAACATTTACTGTCACACAAGTGACTTAAATCAATGGTGTAATATTGTAATTACTAAAAACTTCAGATGAAATCCTACGTAATTTCTTCTGGGCTATAATCCAGCTTTACAGCCTAAATTCTTTACAGGTAAATTATTAATTTAAATTAAGCTTTGATTCTCCCTTGCTGCTTTTAAAACTGAAAATTGCCACTTGGCAATGATTTTATTCTTCTCCCCCACCTTTTTTTTTTTTTAAGGGAAGATTGCAACAAAGTTTTAAGTATGAGTGCATCTTGGAGCAAGTGGACTTGTATATTTAATATAATCCAAAACAGATTGTCTACTCAAACACTGTTCATTAAATGAACTGTCTGCAAGTGTGATTTACAGTGCAACGTGGTCATGTGAATGTCTGTGTCTATTTAATAACTGCACAGTAATAGCTTATTGGCAGGAGTGGTAATTCGATTTTGGAGTTTTATCTTATTTTTGAATTTCTGGATCATGAAATCCTGCTGTCTGACACACTTTTCCATTGCTTAATCTCCTGAGACTTGTGTAGAGAACAACTTCCCTTCTTACTGAAGAGCCAGTGCCCTGCTGTGTGTTCTTTTATTGCTAACCCCCCAGTGCAGTTATTCACATACACCCATCGCAAATTTATGGGCTCGGTACCACAATACAAGCTGGAGTAATAGACCAAAATATTGACATTTAATGAGCTAAGACCTCTAGTCTTGGAGGAGATAAAATCTTCCAGTATTGCCTAAGTGCAAAAATTTTCAAGGATCATTTTCTGCGTAATCTGTTGAGTTCTGTATTTAACTTTCTTAGTTTTTCTATGGATTTGAGGTTACGACTCTCTTATTTCATGTACTTAAGGAACTCAATCAGTAATTCCTATTTCACACAGAGACTTGCAAGCGTCCTCTCCTCCTTACGGCTTGCAAGTTTGGCAGGTTAGCACCTGAATCAACCCAAATTATACTGCGCTCGTATTTTCTGAAGGCCTTGAGAAGCGGTTTTAGAGCTGAGCATTGACATTTCCCCTTTGGAGCAATGTCTGCTGTCTGTACATTGCAGCCGCCCTTCCCAGAGAGGTCAGTGGTGTGAGTGGCCCTACCGTGGCTGTGGAGAGCCCCTTCGAGGCCGCTCCGCGGAGTATGATGAGGACGGAACACTTGGGATGGCAAGGAGGACACAAGGCTTGCACTGGCAGGATTCATGAAGGAGAGGGGGATCTTTCCCGTGGCCCCAGGGATGCTGTGGCCCCACGCTCGGGTGTGTGGGGCTGATGTGGATATGAGGTAGGGAGGCTACGTGCAGTCAGACAATATTGTCTCATAGGGAATTATTGGTGATTGGCCTGGTTTTGATCATCTGCCTTTGCCATAGCTGTGGAGAGTGATGTCTCAGAACAAGTTCGGCTCCCACCTTCCTACCCTTCCTTTCCTTTCTTGTGAGAAATGCACTGCACAATTGAACAAAATATTTTGAGTACCCATAATCAAATACAATTCCACCTTCTGAATCAGTCAGCAGTGTAAAGACTCCATAAAGGGTTCCAGGAGCCCAAATAATGGCAAACTCAGCCCCTTAAGTGACAACACAGGCATCAGTTGTCATCTCCTCACGTCGACATGAATTAAAGAATGCAGGTTCTTTAATTCGCTTGTCATTATTTTAGTGTCTTTCTCCCTAGTGGAACACTATTGTCCCCATAAATACACGTCTGAATCCAATAATTATTCACCCAGGATTAGAACTGAAATCCTTGTTTTAAGGCTAGCTCTACCCCTGAAGTCATACTATTTAAGATTTTAATTATTTTAAATCATATATAAGTTGTTTCCTTTAAGTGTTGGAGCCAAATAGTTGTCGCATATGGTTGGGCAGTGCTGATGCAAAAAATGTTTTTCTATTTCTTTCTTTTTAAAAAAAACAGCTATTAGGTAACACCTGAACCTGTAACCAGCTTGATAGTCCAGAAGGAGGGTCGCAAAGCAACTACTAATGGGAAAGTAAGATGCTGCAGAAAGTTTACTGAAACAAGGTTCATTTATGGGGGATTACAGGTGGGAAAGTAGGTTTTACAGCACAGAGGTTTCCTCTACCCCTACAACCAAGCCTAAGGGCGCCGTACAAAGCCTTTGGAAATCAACAGATGACTTTCGGTTCATACTGGATAGTTCCGAAGTTTTATTTCTTCTTAATGCACGTTATGAGGAAACAAACAGAAAAGTGAAGAAAACAAAATGGGAGAGGTTTGCGTCAGCTTTTTAAGCAACAACCCATACTGAGGGCCAGGACCGAGGGGTTCACTGGAAACGCTTCAGTTACAGAATCGTGAAGGAAATGTTGAGCCTGAAAAGCTTCAAAACTTTCTGAACAGGAACAAATGGCAAATAATTGTGATTTTGTTGTTGTGTTTTGATGCTGCAAAATATTTTCATGTTGCTGTTTTGTGCAGATCTATTTTAATGCTTCAGTTCATACTTGAACATTGGCCCTCGTTATACGTATCCATAACACTTACATACGCGCTCTTGTTTTGTGATCCAGAATTCTCTTCCATTGTCTCAAGCTGAACCTTTTTAGCATTATTACAGCAAATCTTTTGATGGTTTATAGTAAATTATTTCTCCGTTTCTATTTTACCAGGAAGGTTGAAATAGAAGGAGGGGTTGGTATTCAGCACGGCAGCGTCTGTGAGAGGCTCCTACTTGGAGCAGCTCTGAAGTTTTGTTAAGACAACAGCAAAGCAGTGTAGAAGATACTTCACGAATGTGTTTTAAAGTAGCTTTTGCTGGCCAGCCCTTCTTCCCTTGGAATCAGTGGTGAGACCCCATGTAACTAGAGGGAGGCCAGCACCAAACAAAAACCCCATTTGAAAACCCA
Organism: Steatornis caripensis; assembly: GCA_013398225.1. Classification (NCBI taxonomy): domain Eukaryota; kingdom Metazoa; phylum Chordata; class Aves; order Caprimulgiformes; family Steatornithidae; genus Steatornis; species Steatornis caripensis. The sequence goes on from VZSC01019646.1 coordinate 24,503, forward strand.
ATTGTAAAACAAAGAAGAGACAAGGTGTTTTTCACAGCCAGTATAATTCATAAACAACATTTAAATGCAAAATTTTCTTGCTTTCTTCCCCCCAAAGGAGCTTCATTAACACTCGTGTGTAGTTTAAGAGACATTAATATTCAGCTTCTGTTCTCTTGACAAAGCTACGATGGCTACGATGTGAAGGACCGTATGCCATTAATGTAAACCCACGCGCAATGCAGATTGCCTCCTATATGCGCTATTCTTTTGATAACTGGAAAATTAGGCAAGAAAAGGAAGAAAATGTAACAGGTGAGATGACAGCAAAAGCAAGCTTGTGTGTACGGCTGCAAGAAGTGTATGAGGCGCTGGTGGCTTGGGTGGAATTTGGTGATCTTGCTGTACGTGTTCAAGGATTTTAAATATTTCCTCCGAGTTTTCTGGGGGTTTTTTACTTAGAAGAGCTGGTAACGAGAGCCAAAGAGGTTGGTGAGTCTTAAGCTGCTCTCTGTGCTCCTGGAGTTACATCAGTCTTAGGTTCTTTTCTTTATATGTGTGTATGTTTGTATCTTATCTCTATACAATAATAGTATCTAGCAGGCTAGATAACTGTTTGGTGCCTGTAAGTGTGTTGTCTGAACGCTCAGAAGTTTTCTGTCAGGTAAGCGAATGCACAGTGTAGAAGCTTTGCAAAATTGATGCGCGCGTTAAGGGAACGAGGAACCTGACTGCATTTCTACTGCCTACGCTCTTATCACATACTGACTCCGTATTTGAAGAGTTCTTGTCCTGTTAACTCTGGCTTTTACTGTTCTAATTGATACACCCTAGCGTTCAAAAGCATTAAGGCCGTATGACAGCACCCAAGACAGTGGTCAGAATCCCCCAGAGCCAGCGCAGTAGCAATGAACCCTGATTTGCAGAGTGCGCGATCTAGAAAGCATGCGGTGTTATGTCGGTACCTTCTGCCATCAGATCGAAATGCTTCTATTTACCAGCTCCTGACAGTACAAAGCAAAGTGTTTCAAAGTTAAAAATAGGAAATAAAAGTGAAAATTCAGAAATCTGGTTTCCTGAGTGCCAGGGGAAGTGCTGGCTTGCTTTGCCTTTTTACCTTGTGGGCTAGTACAGACGTGCCATTGCAGAGGATGTCAATACTGTAGGAGCTTCAAACGCATGCAGTAAACGCTGTCACAAAAAAATACCGTCCTGGTCCCACTTCTTCTCCTTCTCCTTCTCCTTCTCCTTCTCCGTCTCCTTCTCCTTCTCCTTCTCCTTCTCCTTCTTCCCCTTCCCCTTTCCCCCTGTTTTCAAAGCCATATGCACCATAAAACATCATGTAAAAGCAGCAACAGCTGCTATTTGGGCTTAGAGAGGAGAGGCTGCCCACAGGAAAAAGGTGTGCTGCCGAGGGGACCAGGTGGCACTGAGGACTCCACTCTGCCTCTCCAAAATGAATTTTGGCATCCAAAGAAGAGGGGAAGGCCGTCCGCACGACACTTAATCATACTCGCGTATGCTCAGCCATGTCAGCTGTTTTATCTTGCCGTTGCACTGCGTGTTCGCTTCTTCCCAACGTGTCATCCAGTCCTTCCGAAATTCCTGAAATCATTCACTTGCTGCTCGTCTCTGGGCTTTGTCCTGGCTTTGTTGGCACTGCTGCAAAGCCTGGACCTGCTTCTGCGCACATCGAGCGTACTAGGTACCCGGTCCCAGCTAATATTCGATACTTGTTAGGGAGCGCCTCTGAATCCCTCCCGCAGCCATCCATCCTGCTGTTGTTCCCCATTGATCATCGCAAACAGCACTTCCCTCTTCTTCTGGGATCCAGGCACAGACCTGGTTTGCTGTTTAACTAGTCACAAAATGAAGCAAACAGACAAAAACCACCAAAAAAGCAAAGCAGAGCAAAATAAACACAAACTTGACACTTTTTTGCTCTTGTGCTATTGATAAATGTGCCCTCTACTCATCCCTGAAAGGCTGTTGTACATACTTACGCTGTTGGTGCCATGCCATAATAAAACCCAAATCATTCTTCCCCACTTCTCCGTATCTCATCTGTTTAGGCCTCTCAAATGTTCTTATCTTAATGGAATTTTGCCTTACAATCCAGAAATTGTACCAGGGGGCTCTTGCATATCCCGCGCAATGCTTTAGTATGCATATTACAGCACTGCATTGTCATATGTTACTATAAATAGCTCTCACGACGAGTCCATATTTCTGCGGAGATTTGCCTGTCAGCTCTTAACAATGGTAGTTGTTCACAATGGGAAAATAGAATACCAGCTCCATCAACCTTTGACAGACTAATAGGGGTTATTTGACTTTCAATTTTTCATTATCGGGTTTGGCAGCCACAATCGTCATGTTGAAAAATACAAACTGATCTGCACTCCAACAGGAGAAAATGCTCCCGGTCCTCCTTCAGCAGGTACACGAGTGCCTGCAGTGTTGTGGTACGTGGCCACTGATGGTACAGGGCATCGTAAAGCCAGCTTGTAATGTACCAGAAGTTCAGAGATCCCGGTATTGGCCTTTCCCCTCCCTGCTTTTGATAAATGGAGTAGAGTGGAATGATCTTGTATCACTGCAAAAACCCCACACCTGAGTCTGACAAAAGGATGCTACCTCTGTCATGGGGACATGAACCACTATGAACCACCCGGTAAGGACCGTGGCACTGACCCAAGGCTCATCCCTGTCCTTTTGGCCATCGTAGCTCCTCAGTATGTCCCCTGTACTCACATTGTCACCGTGTGCTGCATGCTGTTGTAGAAATTGGGGGTTTTTTGTGAAGTGATATTGTCACAAGGCAGCTGTTCTGGGCTGTGCGAAAGGTGAATCAGTTTGATAAACATTTCAAATTTAGCTCAGATTTGCCACTGGCAAAAAATTCCGCATGAGAGTTGGAAATGCAGAGGCTTTTACTTTGTCCATGATGTGAAAATGCATCTTTTTACACCAGGATAACTGTCTTGGTATAACATCTGGCAGCAATAAAGGACAATGATCTACTTGAGGTCACTGCTTTTACCACAAAGTAATTAGTCAAGAGCAGCTTTATAGGCCCTTTACAGGACCCAAACTGGCTATTTAGAAGGAGAAATAAAACATTGACCTTTTTTCGTGGAGAAGATGTAGGCTGCATGTCACACATTTCGGTAAGGTCCCCTGCGTGCACAGGTCAGCGCCGTAGGTGCCCAGGCCCTGTCAAGCACTTGGTTGTCAAAGCTGAGTCGCAATTTGGGCAAGGAAGTACATCATAAATAAAAGGTATCTTGCAGGTTTAAAGCGTACAGATGAAAGGGGTTAAACTGAAATCAGACAACATACCTAGTTGTCCCTGCAGAAGACCTGAAGTCTGATGTGCTTTGGTGATACCCAGAGCACGAGCACGCGGTGGCTCAGCCCCTTGCTGAGTATCCACTGTCACAAAGGACAGCATCTTAGGAACAAAAAAATCTAAAAATGGATTTTCAAGCAGTCAGTGTTCCTCTAATTACTTAAGAATAAATACCAGCAGTAGGTAAGTCTTCTAGCATGAACCTCCATGTAACTCAGCAAGGCTAAGAGGAGGCTGCCCCGAGGACCTTGATCCATTATCTGAAGCTAAATCCTAGTGGCTTTCTATTTAAGGGCTGTCCAGCACATTTAAATATAAATGACTGCATGACTCTCTTAGTTCAGAACATAGTCTAGCACTGGCTTACCTTTATAAATTACAAGTGCTTACCCTTAAACATCACAAATGACAGGAAAACCTGCTTCAGTGGCAACCACAGTTTGAGGTACTCAAGGGCCCTCCTCCTCTACAGACAGCAGTGGGGCAGCTTAGTACCAAAGCTTACAAATGGAAAATTGTCTTTGTTTCCTTCTGACTCTGGCACAGCAGCTGCAGGGATTAATTGAACTCATGAAATCTATTGATTTTCTGTAGCGGTTATTAAAAAAAAAAAAAAAAAGACACTTTTGCACCCCGTGAAAGGTATGATCATCACTAAATTGTGTGCAATAAACCGACAAGGCTCCGGTCTGTTGAGAAACCCAGAGTCACATTCGTCTCCTAATTTTGTTTCAGAGCACAGAGACTTTTATTGTATTACTGAAACTTCTGAGATAGTCCTGCTGCGCCATCAGCATCGTCTCAAGGAAGAAACCCTCCCTGGTCCCCACATCTCTGTTGTGGATCAGCAGGAGAGATGCTGACTTACTTGCTGGAGAAGCCACCCAGCCTTGCCGAAGGGGGTTCTCACTGCCGCAACTAAAACTTCTTCAGCGTAAAGGCTGGAGCATTCTGCCTGATCAGATGTTTGGGGAATAAAAGCAACACTCATGTTCTTTATCTCCATGTAATCTCCATGAGTACATCAGGAAAATGAATTTCATTTTAGAAGATTTGAAGTATTCCACTTGAGATAAAATAGTCAGTTTTTTATGGCTGACCTCCCTGCTGATAGTTTAGTAAAAGGAAAGCTGCTTCCACCCAAGCAACTCAGCGAAGTCCTTTTCACTCAAGCCTCGGATAGTTTCCAAGAGCTGCGTGTGTTTACAACATTGAATAAATTACCTCCACTAATAACAGGAACGAAACCAAATAACGTGGTGTGTTTGGGGCTCGTTCTTCCTTATCACTGCGGTTGGTAGATCTATGGCACTGCAAATAGATTGGTACACGAGCGTTAGTTTTTGTATTTAAGCACACCCACACTTCTATAAAATGCAAGTTGTGTTTTAAGACCAGATCAAAACCCAAAGGCAGCGATGTAATGGTTTTCATCTGAGGTTTTCCGTCTTAAAATACTTTACATGTGTATATTGTCGTCTTAAGTGGCACGTGGGGGGGGGACGGACAGCCACATATACATTGCTTTAAGGCTTGCTCACTTATTTCAGTGATGAGGTTACGGATTGTGTCATCTCTGCTAAGCAATGTAGTTAAGTAAATCCCATACCCTGTTCTCTGTAAGCTAACAATTTATTGAGTCCTGTATTAGTCATGTCCATGTCAATATATAACGAGCAAATTCCTTTCTGCCTTCTGCATTAACTAGAAGGGATTTTAGAGCAAACCTGTTAGGTTTGATGTCCCAGATCACCACGCGCGTACTGGTTTTGGTTTTCTATGTTTTGGGGGAGTTTGTTGCTAAGCAGTTGTTAGATAACTTAGCTAATGACGGGAAAGTGCTTTGCAAATGAAGAGTATGAAATATCTGGTGTGTGGTCATAAGATGATAACCTTTTAAAAACTACTTCTACAATGCGTGTCTCGGGCAGCAAGAAGAAAGGAGTCCACAGTCGGTCTGTGTTGTATGAAAAACCGGTGCACTCTTTGTTTGAAAGTTTTCTAGTTTGTATCTCCATTGTCCTAGGTCAAAGAGTGCAGTTTTATTTCGTTTAATTAAATGAAAAGCTTAGGAAAGGCGTATATGCTTATCAAGATTAAAGGCATTTCTCTTTGTAGTTCTCTGAAGGCCTGAGTACAGGCTTATAGCTCTCGTTATACATAGTGAGACGTGCGTGAGTATACAAAGAGCAACAAATAGACTTTGCTTATGTTTTAGCACTCCTGATGGAGTTTTGTGTGTGTGCGTCTCCTTCAGAGGAAACATCAGCCTTTCAGGACTGCAGTAATTGGAGTCTGTTTTTAAACATTCCCTCTTTGAGCCATTTAAGCATATGGAGCCTTTCCCGTTTTTCACTCCGCTGCTGGCAGCGGTGCCTTTGCAGTTTCAGAAGTTGCCCCTTTTCAAGCATGGCAGGTCGTGTCATAGCCGAGAAACATGACAATGGCGCGCAATTGTCTTGATTAGACGGATACCAGAGAGTCAAAGGCTTAATGAGGTGCTCTGGTGCGTAATCATCATCACTAATGGGTACTTGCTTAGAGTGTATTATTCAGCTAGGATATATTGCGTCCCGCGCTCTCTGGCTCTAAGTAGTATTTGCAACATTGCACAATTTGTTGACCAACTGAACGAGCTTTCAGTGAAAACCTTTAAAAATCATCTTTATTTTAAGCACGAGTCCGTGTCTTCCCATACAGGACCAACGAGAGCCGCTTTTGGGAACTGTGTGGGCCGAATGTTGGAACTGGCTTGTTCTGCGGCAGCAGAGTGACTGGGTGGTGCTGAACTGCGCCTGCATGAGGCTCGGGAAGGCTCAGACCTGGGGCCGAGGGACAGGAGGAGGAGGACTGGGAAGAACTTTCTCAAGAAGGGGAACGTTGGCCGTATCGTGTCACTGATGAGGAAAAATGGATGTAGTAGACAAGGGAAAGGACTGCATTACCATGGGACCGGGGCTGAGGGAAGCTTGTCTCAATGTCAGAAATGTCTTTTGACGTCAGGACTCAACGGACTCCTTGTGCGGGCTCCCTATATCTTTGCTCCTTCGCTGACACCCTGTTCTTGTGGTCGTGCACGCCAAAAATGGTTTCTAACGACATGGCCCTTTAATTAAATTTCAGGCTGTGGCTGTCCTTTGGGAGAGAATCAGCCGTGCTGCTGTCCCTGTCCTCTCCTGGCAGCCTGGTCGGGTGGTGGCTCCAGAAGGCTGTGTCCAGCTCTTCCTTTGCAAGAGTGAGTTGGTTGCAGAAAAAAGATACTGAGGCCCGCACAGGATTAATTACCATTAAATTAAGGCAGCAGTTAAAGCTTTAAACTGCGTATTCTAAATGAAAGGAGAGTGAATGTTAAACTTAATGACCTGAAGGAAGCACTCAAGGCCAGAGGTGTAGGAACAGGGATTGACGTAGAGACCCGTGGTTTGTAAAGCCGGAAGGGACCAGTGTAATAAACTCTTCTGACCTCCTGAAGGCTACCCTGAATTAATCCAGCTGAGCTGGGCTGTATCTGTCAGAAAACATCCACTTGTGAAGGTTTACAATGTTGAAGAATGCAGCTTAACTCTCGATAGATAATTTCCAGTTGTTAATTACTTTCACTATTAAAAGCCAGCATCTCATTTCAAGTCAGAACTTGCCTAGCTTAATTCCTAGCTACTGGATCGTAATACAGCTCTGTTGATTTGATAAAGAGGCTTCAGTTATTGAACTTCAGTGTCCCGTGTAGGTATTAATCAGCTGTGATCAACTTGTGCCCTCTCCTTTATTCTGATAAACCGAATACATCAAGTTCCTTACTTTTTTGACACTTAACACATATGTACTGTTCCTTTAATCATTCTTGTGGCTTTAATCATTCATGCAAGACCCCTCATGGGGACAGCGCTGCTGCATTACTGTTGCGGTTGTCCCAATTCACATTAGCTGTGGGATGCAGTCGGTCTATTCCTGCGTGGCTTTATTCTGCTAACATGGTCGTGGAATGCATTAGCCCCTTTGCTACAACGGCAGTGCCTGGTCACGATTGCCAAGTTTTTCTGGTTTTTAGACCCCGGCTTCCCAAAAAAAACTTCTCCAACCTGTAAAAGTGTTGTGTGCTCTTTGTTCCTAGGATTTAGTTTATCCTAATTCCTAATTAGGCCGCCTTCAGTAGCTGTACTGTGGAGCACATAATGTTTGCTTGTGTTGATCTTATCAGGTTGCTTTGAATCAATACCTTCTCCACTTCATTATTTACCATTCTCCTAATCTTTGTCAGTCATTTGACATTTTTATCAAATAACGTTTTCGTATTTTCTTCTGTCGTGTTGATAAAAATGTTGTATAGCCGAGGGTCAATTACGCAGGGTCCTCACAGGATCTCATTAGAAACACCCGCCACTCCATGATTCCTGTGTGGAGCGATTGAAAGGCAGTAAAATCAAATGAATTGATTGGTGAAGCGATATAGGACACAGTGACAATTAGGAAACTGCCACGCTATACAGTGCTGTGATGGTAGAATTCAATGGCAAACCATTTGATGGCGTTGTCTCTTACAAGGAGTTTTACTGTCTGAATAGAGAAAATAATGTTGTGTTCTAATGCAGTTGTTCCGGACTGGGACTTTTTAGGGCAAAATTTTTATATTGGGGGAGGCTTCAGTATTGACACAGCTGTGATTTTCAAAAGGTTGTGGTTATTTCCGTTTCTTTTCTTTTTGGCCTTGTTTTTTCCTTGAGGAGCCAATATGTATTCACCTGCAGAAGGCAGAGCCGTACCGGCAGTAGGAGAGTTACCTAAACGGCTGGCGCGTTCTGATGCGCCCTCTTCTTCTGTAGTAGTTTGTGTTGTTACTTAAGTGTAGTGGGTGAGGCTGGGGAGTCACCTTGCTGGAAATGGAGGCTTCTGAGGGTTACTTTAAACCGCAGCAGGACAGGCGTTGCAGGGGAAGTTCAGCGCATGCTGTTGGATGGTTGTTGAAGTTTGGGGTAACATACAGCATTCTGTAATTTCGTTTCATTCATTAATTTCATTTCATTTCGTTTAAGTGTTAGTGTGGAAACAAGAGACTTCCCTTTTATCTTTTGAGTAACTGAAGAAACAGATTTAAAGCACAGAGTCTGCCTTCCTCCAGCCTTGCACGCCCAGCCAATGCGACCGTATTCCTTCTTCCAAAGCTTGTCTGCGCCCCCACCCCTCTTCAGGCCCCTTTGGCATTTGGGCTCAGAGGAGCCGCCTGCTCAGCGACTCTCATCTGCTGTGCCTGCTCCTCTCCTGCGTGCCAGGACGGGCTGTTCTCGTGCAAGCTGGTTCCCTGCTGTAGCACAGGCATCCACGTCCCTTGGCAAGTCCCTTCGTTGCTTTGTGAATTGAGGCTTAGCTCTGGTAAAAAATTCCGCCCACCTTCCACCCCCCTGGTTAGCCTCGTGGGCTGAATCTCTGGTGGAGGAACAGTGGAAGAGGTATTCTGCCAGCGTAGCTACTCAAATAAATACAAGCAAAGCTGATGGGCAGGGTTTTGTCAACCTCATTGCATTTACATCAGAAACTTTGCTTATTTTAGTCATGTAGATTATGGGATGTGATTTTTCACGCTCTGTAATACCAAGCCAAACCCTACCAACAAAGCTTTGTTGCCTCAAGACTAATGAGGTTGTAAAACTCTATCCATAAAATCAGAATAATAGTATTGCCTTGCATCACAAGATTGCTGTGAGTACATACGTATTTTCTGCACTCACGTGGCCTAATGTTACGTGCTACACAGAGAACAGAGCTTCATTTATTAATGTGACAACAAGTATCTATATTGTACAAGGTTACAGTTAAAATCCCAAGGTTTCCCACCTACGTCTTGCTTTGTAAGTGGAGAGGAACACTGATACAGTTCGTTTTATACAGTGAATAGTATAACATCAATTATTGCTGAAGTCTGTGCCTTTTCCTGTAGTTATCTGCTATAGTTTCTTTTGTGTGTTCTCATTTGTTTAATTAAATTACATTTGGTCTTTTCGGAGTCCTTTCTGTCCCTGCTCATTGTGGACATTTATTAATAGTGTCACTTGGTTGATAGTCTGTTAATTTTAATCTCATCTGCATTTGATTATCTTTATCTATTTACACTTCAGAGACTTTTCCCTGAATTCAGAAGGACCTGCTCTTTCTTCCCACTGTTACGCAAGGCAAGTTGTCGTGTGTACTCTGCGTAGGTGCTTTAATGGCAGTAATTAATCAAGAATCAAGCGCAACAGCGGAAGGAAAACATTACAAATGAGTGCAGGCAATTTATATGCAGAGTACCATGACTGACCCACACGGGTAGTCTGAAGGGACTGTCCTTACTCTGGCATTACCCATCAAGCAAAATCAGAGTACTGCAGGAGTAAGGGGAATAAGATCACTGACAGACGATTAGTGGCTATTCCTTGCCACCCATCCCCTTTGCTTTAGGTCAGGTTAGGTTTTAAGGCACTAATCTCTAGTGCTTTAGGTTTCTGAAATCCTGTGATAGCACAGTGTAAGGACTTACAGAAACCCAGTCACTTCTGGACATGTTCAGTGCAGTGTAACAGCGTCGTGTCAATGTTCAAATGAGTTTTGTCGGCTCTCAGGTGTCTTGTCTTTTTGTTAGGGCACCAGGTCTCGATCTCTCACCTTGCTCTGCTTTCAAGTTTCTAGTGCTTATAGAATCATAGAATCACGTAGCTGATGGAGAAAAGCCTTAAAAATGTGAACCTGAAATACTCAAAAACCTCTCCGCAAAACAGGAGGTAAGTATAAATATAAACATGCGAATGCATTGATTTTCAATTCCATGACCTTAGATCATTCTCAGAAGGGCCGGGGAAAGGTTGAAGGGAGCCAGGAGAGCTCTCCCGGGAGGCAGCCGTGGGTGGGTGAGCGAGCTGCCCACCTGTGAGCTTACAGGCTCGCTTGCAAGGAGAGTTGGCTCGTGAGCTGGCCTGTGAGCAGGAGAGGAAACTTCTCAGGGACCTGGCTTTTTTGGAACCCGATGACACTTCCAGGAGTCACTAGATGTCACTAGAAATTTGGCAGGGCGGGGAAATGGAGCAGAGGATGTTTGCATTTAGTTTATCTGGAATTTGCTTGAGGGTAGGCAGGATCTCTTGCACAAGATGAGGAAGATCCTCTAGGTAGAATTTGGGTTTCTGATGCCGTAAGTGCTTTGGCCACCAAGGAACACAGAGAGAGCAAGGGACACTTTCTCTAGCTGGTTTTGAACAAATACAGTCACCTCTCCTTGTGTATCCATTTTTAATAGAAGTGGCGTGGGCAGTGGACTCAAGGCAGAGCACGTCGAACGGCGGCAGAGCCTCTTGTGCAGGACAGAGATCGGCCACAAGGCACACGTGTCTCTTTGCTGGTCATGTTGAGTGGCTTTTTGCCCTAGAAATTTCAGTTACGTTAAAATTCACTATTGGTTCCCCTTGAACTCTTACTGGAAAGTGAAATACCTCGTTCTCAGCTCTGGATTGCTCCGTAGGGTTTAGGAGTTTGAAGTACCTTGTAGCCCAAAATATTGTTACCCAGTTAATAAGAGCGTTCCTTTGCATTGCACCAGCAAACAGCGAGAAGAAAACAGATCTCTATACCCATGTCTATTCAAGGAGATAATGTGTAATTAATAAGAAACGCTGTTGCCAATTGTCTCCTTTCTCTCTGACTATGGAAGTATGGGGCAAGGATCACACACGATCACCTCTCCTGATTTTATCTAACGAGGGTGAAATTCTACTGTCAGGCGTATTTTCCAGTTTAAGTCGTGATGTACAGCAGATTGTTATGCATGATTATAAAGCCTAATAAATTTCTCATCATCACATTTTTCCTGGCTGGTAGAAGTCAGGGATTAAATGCAGTGCTGATGGGTGGCAAGGTGAGGTGGAAGGCTGCAGTCACAGCTCACAAATCTTAATTCATCCATTTCGCTTCCCTTAAGCTCTGTGGCAGGGGTATGGTGTCGGCTAACGTGGTGGGGCAGTATCTGTTTCACAATCTCCCTACTGGTTTGGGAGCTCACAAGGCATAAGCGTGTGAGTCGATACGTTGAGCCCAGCTTGCGGGCCCGAGCCAGAGGGACTGGGTCTTGCTAGTGCCACAGGAGCTGCAAATGAAGAGCTCGTGTAATGGTCCTCCAAGTGAACTGTGATTGCTAAATGTAAGATGAGGTTCTTCAGTCACTTTGTTCCATCGTTGGTTCTGATTTCACATAGGCAGTTGATGTCTGTTGAATGATACAGTGTCTGGGTTATCGTGAGGATGCGGTAGTGCCGTAGGCAGGGCCATGTTACTCTTCCAAAATTAATATCAAACGAATCCTGATAGCAAAATGGATGAATTAAGATTTGCAAGTGCTCTATTAGCTGGCTTCTCCTTGAGTGGTGTAATCCGTACTGATGTTGGCTTTCATCGTACGGAACAAAAGCTTTTGTAGTTTTCATATTCGTTTTCCGACATCGACGTTCTGTCTGCATTCAGTGCTCCACAGGCCCTGTGAGTACTTTTTTGCTGATGAGAAGGCAGTGCGTGGCAGGAAACGTTTAACGTGGTGACGGTCAGAGGGTGAACCTGGAAATACTAGAGAGACTATTACATGATGAGGTTAGGAGGGGAAAATAGTAAGAAAAAAATATTGTGGTCTTTATATAGCGTAAACTGTTTCAAAGGTACTTGAGAATTTTTGGCTCCTTTTAACTTCTTGGAGTTGTGAAAATGTTAATTGAGTATCTCAGAGGGTGACTAATAAGCTTCTGGACTATAACATGTTGTTAAATTGCTTATCTTTGCTAAACTTAGGGATCCATAACGCTAACAAGGGACAGACGACAGCTGATATTTTCTCCTACAAAGTTCTCAGCATGGCCAAGTGGCTTTCGCGGTACCCAGGAGGAGACTGGCTTGGCTCCGCTCAGCGCTGTCAGGTTGTTTATCTCAAGGGAACGGTCGGCGAGACAGGCGTTTTTCCATTATTGCTTTCCTAGTGTTAGATTTGATTTGTTCTCTTACCTAGTTCTTGCTACAGAGACTAATCAGGCCCTGATTTACTTCCCCCCTTTTTTTTTTTTGATTCCACAACCATTTGGAAAGAGCACTCCAGATGATCTATTCAGCTGCAGACTGGCGCAACTCTCCTAAAAGGTCGGAGTCATTTAAACTGCTTTTTTATCTTCTTCTCTCTCACTCTTTTGCTCTTCAGGTTACTTAAAACATCAGCAATAAAAATACTGCTGCACCAGTAATTAATGGAAATAAAAGTTCTGTTTGAATGAATATATGCATCACACTAAGCGTTGATTTTCAAGAAGGGTGTAAAACAAATCCATTGTAGGTGGAAAAATGAGGGGGCAAAGCGGGACAGTGGCAGGACTGGGGTACAGCTGGGTGCAAAGACTGGGTTCTTTGGGGCAGCAACTGAACTGGAAATGCAGTTGGAAGGAAAATTGTGGGAATGAAATGGAAACTGTGTCGTAATAAAATGTGCTATTCAGTACATGGGGAAAAACCCATACCACTAACAAGTCAAACCACCCCTACTTACGGCTAATACTGACAAGCAGGAAGTTGCTATTAGAATAATTGGAATGATCTCGGTGGAGTAAGGTCACTCTTCCCATGACTTCCTTCATTCTTTGTAATTGTATGCTGTGTGGTTTTCTGAATTATAATTCCTTACCCCTACATACAAATTTCTTAAAATTATCCTCCCTTATCATTTTATGCCTTTATTAGTTCAGATCCATTTCTGGTCACTTTAATTTTTTTTCTGTACCGACACAGCGTTTCCTTGCTGAGCCGTGTTTTCACCGGAACCACGTATTTTTGAAAGATCCTGCATGTCTGAGATTCCACCTGGTTAAAACCGTGAGTGCTGCTGAAATTGCTAAAATACAAATTCGCGAACACGGATGCCCTAGAAGCATTTTGCACAGCCGTTAACGTGGGTCTGGTTTGTTCTGGAGGGCACAGGGTGGAACAGAGCGAGGTTTAAGGCAAAGCATGAAATGGTAACATCGTTAACAAAGGCAGCCTGTTAATTGATAGGTTTGAGAGGGAGTAGCTATTTTGGTTCACTGGTCCCTATAGATTTATTGGCAAATGCAATCTAATCATTGCTTGCAGTGCCGTTCCGAAAGGAAAAAAGAAAAAAAAAAAATAAAAGAAGCTTTTCGGAGCTCAACTTTATTTTAAGAGGTTAGACTGGTGCAAACCCGTGTGTTAGTGTTTCAGATGGAAGGACTTACATCTGTCTAACAAGTCACCTTTCTGTCAAACTAGAAAGGACATGAACTATTATTTTTGACACAGAGGGGAAGTAATCAAATATTTAGGTCTTTTGTTTTCATTAACAAGAACAGGAGGATAAAAAATAGATACCAGAATATTCCTTTTGATTTCCTTCAAGAGTAAGCGAGGCATCGCTATTCATTCTTCTTCATTTTCTTTAAAAGATGAAAATCAAGGGAAGTGCTGTCGTCCCGGAGTGTGCTCCAGTTTGTTGCGGTAGGAGCATTTTCTCTGTCAGCTTAAAGTGTCCGTGCAGAGCACTTTGTCTCTCTCTGTCTCTCTTTTATTTATATGAATGGTTTTTCAGCAGAAGTAAGTGCTTAAGTGCTAACTTTTTTTTTTTTTCCCCGGGAAGATAAGATGAACTGCGTGTCGGTGCGTACAGACAATGAATGAAAAACAAACGGAATTTGTTTCAGAGGTATTTTCATTTACACGCTCTCAGAGCTTGATGTGAAAGTGCCTTTAAAAATGCCGTAGACACACCGGCTTTTGTACTCTAAATGAAGACCAAAATTCTTTGCTTTCCGAGAGAGCCATTCGAAGGGGTGAAACTTAGCAATTATACATTTCTCCTTCTACAGGAGAGTGTGTTATAAAGAGATCCCCATCCCCATCACAGAGGTGGAGAAACAGAGAGACAGGCGAAGAGATTTTTGCAGGGCAATGGCAAATCCAGGAGCATAACCCAGGTCTCCTGAGTCGCAAGTGAGAGACGGTTAAATTCTTTATACAGCAGGGTCTGGAGGATAATGTAAGAATTTATTCAGGGACGGCTGGGATGCATATTGCAGTATGATAATCATTTGGATGGACAATTGTCCCACAGGCTGTCATCGAAGGAGCCTCGAGTGCGGTTTGTCTGCTCAGCAAAGAAACCGTAAATGAACTCTTTTTTTTTATTCCTTTTGTTTTGAAGACCTTTTTAACTGGAGAAATCATCCTTATGATGTCAGCAGGGAAAGATTAACCCAGTACATGCTTTCTGAAGGTGAAAAAACATTGCAAATTGCCTTAAGAAAATTACATACTGTGTCCTGTTAAAAAGCCATTAATGCCGAAGGCGTTGGGAAAAAATGGCATTGAAATTTCAGATACATTGGACAATTTTTTCCCCAGCATTTAAAGGAATGAGTGTACACTAATTATTTTCTTACTCAGATTGGCTCTTGTGGGTTCGGTGCAATATTTCTTCATTGTGTAAGAATTAAGCATTGAAGAAATATATCACTTTTTTGTTTCTGTAAGACATCCTGGACAATTTCTCATGAACAGAGAATTCAGTATCTTACAAGTCATGCAATTAGAGGATTAAAATCTAAGTGTAAAAGGCACTCTTGAGACTCAGGTAACAGCTAGAATGAGCAGGTTTTCTTTGCAGTGTCTGTAGGAAGTTGTCAGAATTAGGATCCATCTTACTAAAGAAAGGTGTAAATCCTGGAGCCAAGGATTTTTCTTTCTGCATGCTGGTGGAGAGGATCTCTTTGATTTAAATCTTGGTCGTGTGAGTGTTGCAGGGGCAGAAAGTTTCTAATAGATTCTAAGTTTATTTCATATACGGCTTTGTGATTTGTATCGACGCTCTGACTTGCACTCGGAAGCAAATCGGATTCACTGCATGAAAAGGCTGACCAGAGTAGCCCATTATTGGTTTGGAAAAGCTGGGCTAGCTAGTAGTGCTTTTGAATCTACTATTCATGGGAAGGGTGGGAGAAACCTTGGCATAAATGTATTTTGAATGTCTGGCACTGATGTTATTTTCTGATAAGCTGACCTTCATGCTAAGAAATGATGGAAGATTGGCAGTCCTTTGCTTTCTCTCGGACTAAAACAAACAGCACCAAGATAGAGGTTGCTGCATTTGAAATGTATTTGACAACAAAGTTCATGAAGAAATATTTTTTTTTAGTTCTGTACCCTGGCACCATGAAAAACATGTTTCCCTGTGTGAGGAGAAACAGCCTTTCAGGAACTACTAGCACGTAAGAATGAAGGATCAAACCTGCTGTTGCTTGCATTGGGTTTACCAGGTTGCGTCTTTGCTGACCCTACTGACTCTGGCGCAACACCACGTAACCAGCTGCCAGCAGTTCACGTCCCTTGCTTTAAAAGCCACCGCCCCCAGCTGAGATGCATTGACCGATTGCGTGTGTCCTTCTAGTCCTCCACAAAGCCTCTGTGCTACAGCTCAGCTTAACCTGCCACCAGGCTGGAGACTCTTTTACTGCACGTTGTGGTAGACGAGGAGCATGAGTACCACTGCCTGTTTGATTGCTTCCTCTGGACGAGGCAGTAACTTAAACTGCTCTAACTGTAGCTCATGCCTTTAGGCAGGTCTCTGTCTAGACCCATAATTGTTATGGATGTGATTCCAGCCTTCAAACCCTTCTCCGCATGTTCTGCAGGAAAAGAAGACACGCGAGTATAATGGTCTACATGTGTGCATAGCCAGGTTCTTCCTTTAATTGTGTTAGTACACCGATCTATTGAGTTCAGTAAATGCAGGGTGAGCTCTGCCCCAGAGCATTTGGGTATGGACTGCTGATTAGCCCACAATACATATTTCCCTTTGCCTCCAGTAGGACCTTAACCTCACTTACAAAGAATAATGACGAAACAGCCCAATTATCTGTTCCCAGATAAAAACTTCATTACCGAGGGGGAACTAAAATTACCCTTTCTGTTCAAACAGCCCAGTTCTCTATTGCATTTGCATTAAAAAAGGGTCTGAGATTAGGTTGCCTTTGTGCCAGGCACCGTATGAACATGCAACAAGAAATAGGTCCTGGCCCAAAGAGGTTTCAGTGTAAATTAGACAGAAGTGGAGAGAAAGGCGGTGGCTTTTTTTTCTTTTCCCAAGGGGAAGCGAGGCATAGAATGCGTTACATAGCGGAAGTGCACAGAGTTAACTGTGAACGAGCTAGGGAAGTCCAGATACACGGCTTACACTGCCAGAAGGCAAGGCACGTAGTGATCTGGTTATTTTACTTCTGGAATTGGGACTCTGGGACACTCGAGTGATGTGCAGGCATAAGCACTTGTTTGAAGCTTGCTTGAGATTCTACATGGAGGTAGTGTGGGACCTGCGGTGTTTCTTCTGTGTCTGTCGCCCTTACCGGGAAGCACAGAGCCCCAGAACCTCGGGGCCCCTGGTCGTGAGTTAAATAGATACCCCTGCATCGCTGTCCCTGGCGCAGAGAGCAGTGTGTGCCAGGTCGGACTGCCCAAGGCAGTGGACAGGAGAAGTCCCTATTCCTGAGCAAACCAGCAAATGAGCTATTGGGAAACAAGAGCATTGAAGGTTAACACATCTTAGTGTCAATAAATCAATAATTTTCCCTGAAAATCTTTTTTTTTTTTTGTCAGGAATTTGCTGATGGACCCTGCTAAAAGCCAAGCTCTGTCTCTGTTCATCAAGGGAAGTTCCTAAGGGGCAGGTGGTGAAGTGGAGGTAGGAAGAAGCCAAGGACGGCTTTGGCCTCCCAGCGGTGTCCTGCTCCCCCTGCCAGGGCACTGTCCACATCCCCTCGTGTCAGGCAGCGGGCCCCAAAGCAGAGCTGCCTTCGGCTCCTCATCTTGCCCTCTGCGCCCCGGTTTGCCTTCCACTGAGGGGGTGAAGCTGAGACATCGCAGTTTGTGCTAAAACAACTGCACTGATCCTTTCTTTTTTTTCTTTCCCCTCCCCATCCCCACCCTTTTTCTCTCCCCTTTTCCCTGCCTTCCGTGTTCTGGCTGAATTTCTGTGCCTTACATCGCCTTTGTATTGCTAGGAGGATAATACAACCCTGAAGTCATCATTCATTTCAACACCTCCGTATCTTTGTCTGTAGTTCAAAGTCATTTTTCTGACCTGCAAGAACGAATTCTGAATCCTCAGTGAGTCTCACTTTTTGCTTAAAACACAGTTGTTGGTCACGTCTTTTCTTTTTGACTACCTTCTTGCCCTCAGAAAATCCACGAGTAGAATCCTGACTTCTACGAATTTACCGGCAAACAGGCCAACAGCTCACCTGGCGTGTTTGGTAAAAGGCCTTTCACAACTGCTGTGGGGAGAACCGCCCTCAAGCAAGAGCTCTGAAGGGTCTGGAGCATAGCTGCATGGGGAAACAAGGTTGTTATTGGCATGATTTTAATCATGATAGACAATTAGCAAAGCTTAATTATATTGAGAAAGAAAATCAGAGCAAGTGGCACTAATGAATTTTCCTAGTAAATCTCTTATGCTTCAGAATAAAACTAGCTGACCTATAAATACAAGGAAATTAGGAGAGGTGTTTGCCCATACAGCTTAGCTCTGTGCTGCTTGCTCTGTGAGTGTGGCTTCTCCTATGAATCCCTTAAATATCTTTCTCTCATGCAGTAATACTCCTAGGAACAGTAGTGCATTTTAGCCATTTAGGTGACATCCAGCGTCAATAAGCAGCAAGAGGAGGCTTTTTTTTTCCCCCTGTAGCTGAACTTGGTAGTATTAGAAGTTAATAGGCTTATAGAACCAAGGATTTTTAAAATACTGCCGTTAGCGAAAATAAATATTATTTAGAACTTAGTAGGTTGGTTATTTTTTGATACTGTGAAAGTCTTGAATATTTCCAGAGGAATTTCTGGCTAAAATGAAAATACTAAATTGAGTACTATCAGCCTTAGAAGATTTCCGAGAGGATTTCTCATGCTAGTGTTAGCAGCCTGTAGGTATGATACTTGGTGGAGAGTGAAAGCATCTGGCTTAAATCAAGAGTGCTGTGTAAATCATTAAACCTTTTAATAGCGCCGTAATAACAGAGCAAAGCTTCTGGAGAAACCAAAGAAACCCTTGCTAGTAGTGTTATGTTAGATGGCTTTAAATTAAAGCTGTGCTTTATGGAGGTGTGAGCAGTTCTTTCTCTTGCTTGTTTTAAAGCCCAGGAGACCAAAAATGCATCTCGCTGGCCAAAGATAGCCAGGTAGGTCCCACTTCCCATGAGTGGTGCTGTGAGCCTTGAGTGACCTTGAGAAAGTCAAACTCACTCATCCAGATTTGCACGATGGCAGACAACTGAGGACAGAGCTCCTCTCTGCTCGTTGCACTGCAGTGTGAAAGCTGGAGGCTTCTGGTCGGGCGATTTATTTGAGTCTGGGTAGCCTGAACGCATCCGTATAAGGACCCATCTGTTCCATGGGTGGCAGTGCTGTGTTAAAGTTGTAAGCCATAACATTTTGCTCCACTTGCACGAACGAGGGTTGCTCTTTTGCAAGTATTTACATATGTGCAGACCTGCGATTTCAGTGGGATTAATGGAAGGAGTGAAGTTCGGTGGGGTTCGTTCGCAGCATTTACGCCCCAAGCTCTCTCTTCTGCTCTCTCATTTGTGAATTGCGCTCTCCAGATGAGATGAGATGTCTGTCACTGCCGTGAGAATTTGCACTGCTCTGCATGCTCCTCGGCAGTTTGCAGCGCAGCTGGGTGCATAGAGGAGGGGTGTGCTGGTCCCAACTGGCATCCAGCATGAACATGCCTGAACCGGGATCACACTTGCCTGTATTTCGGGAATTCTCTTCGTGTTGGTGTCCCCAGGGAGGGTACCGAGTGCTCAACTTGGTTGAGACCAGAGAAGAAGCAGGCAAAGTACGTTTGTGTTTTCCTGGCAGTCATGAGGATGTGCTGGGTTGCTTTACCGCTTCAGACTGGCTTTTCTGTTAAACTCAGATATGGATCTCCATGGCAAGTCACCTGTGATAAGGTCAGCACAAGTTTAGATTGAACTCAGATATTCAAATCTGAGAAATTTCATATCCGGGGCTTTACTGGGGAGCTCCGTTTGGCTTTTTTCATCTTATCTCCAGACTATCTAAGCGGATGGGGGCTCTTGCTGCCCTTCCTAACAGAGATGCTGATTTTGACTGGCAAGCCGTATTTCCCCAGACAGAGGAGAAAACCTGAGAGAGCGTGTCTTTCCAAAGCATTTCCGAAACCCAATTAACTCACTGGAATAATCTCTAACTATTCTTGTTAGACGCTCCAGTGCCTAAGCAAGGATACGGAGCAGGATTCTTGTTTTTGTGGAAAGGCTGCTGTGTGAGTAGTGACAAACAAGTTCTTGCCTGTGGAAAAATCTTCCACAACTGAAAGAAAAATGTTTTAGCATTTCAAATAGCTAATGCTCTGAGATCAAGTGAAGTTCTTTGCTTTAGGAAGTGAAATGAATCTGTTTGACGGGATATTTGATTAATCGGTTTTAAGTTTTAGCGGTTTAGTTTTACATTTCCATTAATATTGTAGTATCATAGGAATTTGAGATAATATTATTGGGATTATTACACTGAAGTCACTAATAGCAGAGAAGATGTAAAAATTCATTACCATCATTGAATTTTAGAGCAAAGTTAAGTCAATCTAGTTATGTGTGATTTGTGCGTAGAACTCTATAAGCCGAAATAGCTCAAAGCCTTTCATCTGTATTTTGTTGTGTTCCTGAGCCAGCAGGATTTCAGTCGGGACAGCATTCGGGACAGCTTCTGCTCTGCCTTACACCACGGTAAATCCTGTGGAGCTACCTGAGATCGAACATGGACCTGAAGCTGATTTGTCCTATGCAGTGCATTACATCTATTTTCCGTCTGTAGCTAAGAACACAGAGAAAATGAACAAAGTCCCGTTTTTACTATTTGCTTAAGGCAAAATCATGCAATTAGTAGAGAGATAGGTTGATCCGCAAAAAGGGGCAGCTCGTGTTGCTGTCTTTTTTGCAGTTCCTGTTTGAGGGTTGAAGTTCTGGGACCAGAATTAATGCTGAAATGATGAAAGAAAGAAAGAAAGGAGAAAATACGCACCCAGCTCTGTACATCATCCTTAGCTGCACTGTTACAGCTTCATTGACTTCCGTGAAGCTATGCCACTATTCCACCGGCTGAACAATTACACATCAGGGTGTACTAAAAGCACACAAATATCTGGGATAGCACCTAATAAAGTCATCATTTGCTCTGGTTGCTGAATTTAGCCCCTCTGAATTAAGTTATTGCATGGGCACCAATTCTCTTTCTATTAAGTTTCCTTACTGACATAAAGCTGGATCGTATAATTGCAGAGAAAACATGTACTCACTGGGAAGCGTGCGTCCTGGCCCTGGCATTGTGCAGTCGACGTGGATTTTTCCTCTATAGCTCCAATAATATGAGCAACTGAAAGCAAGATCTTTATATATCTTTATATGTCTTTTAAGTGCTAGGCTGACGTACCCATGGTGAGTGTCTGCCTCCAGATGACTTTGGGGAGTGGGAAAAATTCTCATGCAACACAGTATGGCTTTTTAAAATGAGGTGAAGTGGGGTAAAGTTTTCGTTTGCGTGTTTGCTTTTGTAATAAGAAGTACCCTAAAATGTTTGTGACCTTTTCTTTGTAGATTCTAGTCCTTTGTGCTTTGGACTGAATGGCTAAATCAACCTTTTTATTGGCTTCTTGTCTACAAAATGGGATAACACTTTCTCTTCTATGGAGGTTAATAAACACTTGTGGAAAGCTTGTATTCCATAATGCTGAGTGCCTGGAACAGCCTGTAAAGAAATAAGCAATCTCCCTCTTCAGAGGCGGTCGTGAATGGCGTGCAGTAAATACAGTGTGGGATTACACAGTGGCCAGGCAGATGAAGTACCCTTGCGTAGCTGCTTGCTGCATGAACAGCTCTCACGGCCTCTCCTTGTATAACCAGCCAGCAACCAAGAAATGAAAAGCTGTATCAAGCGGCAGAATAGAACAGGGGTGAATTGAAATTATGTTGGAAAGATGTTCCCGAAGGTCTGAGTTCTAATGCAGTGTGAGAGCTGCAGCTCTGGCTCTGGCCCGAACCGCTATTTCCCTTCTGTCCTTTGGCTCCTCTGCGGACAAGAGACTATTTCAGGTTTTCACATCAGGTTTTGTTTCTTTTTCCTAGTTGCTGTGTGGAAGACTCAGCTCCTTTCAGAATCGCGTAGTCAAGGAAAAGGTGACAGAGGTGTTCCTACGTGTTTATAATGGTAGATTTTGTGCAAAGTATTACTCCAGCCTGCACTGAGAAGTCTTATTTTCAATAAACCTGTCATTTGGGGGCAGAGGAGACTTCTGCTTGTATCTGTGGTAGTTGAGAAAATTAATGCAAAATCATCCTTGCATTTAAAGGAAGATCATTGGTGGGTGAAAGCAATGGAACATTTATTCTTTTATTCTCTTTTTGTCAATGGCTAGTAACTCTAATTCAGATAGAAGAAACTTACTGTGAAATACTGTACCTGTAAGTGCCAGACTCCTGTCATCTTATGGTTAGCACCTCAGGTTTTCCATTTTTGAGAAAGAAAAGAACCGTAGCAAACCCAAGAACAGTAGCAAATCCGTATTATCCTGCTAGGCTTTAATGTTTAGCAAGGGCTGGGGAAAAGGGGTCCGTGGGTTAATTACGTATTGCACAAAAAAAGGAATTTCCTTTTAACAGGTTATTTTTCTGAATTCTGCAGAACTTATTAAATAAATGGCTATATGCCTGCATTGTACCATTCGTTTCCTGTCCTCTCGTTTCCTCTCTGAACTAAACAGGGTTAATAATACAAGCTCAGCTGTTTGAGAGTGCTCTTTGTGCCACTAACCACATTAAACAAGCGTGTGCTGTCCCGGCAGTCCCAGGGCAGAGACGCCACCAAGGATTATCAGCTCCTCGGAGCAGTTTTGGGTCAGATCGCACCTTTAGATGCCTTATGCTGGCTTGTGTCGGTGCCTGCCCAGGCATCCGGCCACTGTGTCCCTCTGCATGGTGTAGACGTGCCTTTCACCCCCCTCTACGGATGCGTTTCCACGTTGTGCTGTCCCCATCTGGTCTGTCACAATAAACCTGAGTTACTACAGACTGTAACTGGGTTCCCCAGGGTGGGCAGTGTGGGCGTTGCTCACGTGGGTCACAGCTCATGGCACGATGTGCCTGCCAGATTAGTCCTGCAAGCTGTAAAACTAGGCAACTTATTTTTAGCGTATTCCCAGCCCTGCTTATCAGTAAAGGACTTTGAGGTAATGACTTCAGCGCATTTGATGATTGTTCATTTTGAAAGATGTCATTTTAAGAGTTTCTGGAAGTTTCAGAACTGCCCCATAGGAGATCTGTTCCATGCTAAAATGTCATTTCAGATTCTAAACTACATACTCCCTCGTACTTTCGCTTTATAAATGTTTCACAGCACCTGCATTTTTTATCATTGCACTTTTATGTGACCTATGAGCTCCTTGTAGCTAACCTACAAGGCCTGTCTGAGGGAAGTAATATATATTTTTAAATTAGCTTTTTTTCTCTGTCTGAAAAAAAAATACCCACCACCTAATTATTTCTTCCTTGTGCATATGTATTTGTATTACCAATTGCGATGTTTATAGTGTCACTCATAGGTCGGTGTTATAATTAAAACAAATGTGTCCTGGAAAGTGAATGCTTAGTTTCATTTCTAATAGTTGTTACAATCAGGCCTTATTTCTTCAGTAGTAGATCAATCTCCTGATATTTTCTGCAAGTCATCAAACTTCATTCTCAGGCTGTAATTATGTGTGAAATCCTGCCTGATCGCTTTGCTGGCAACACTACTACACAGTGCGCAAAGCTAACATGAAAATAACCTGAGCTAATATTTGCGTTGCTATCCCGCGTACGATGAGCACCACTGAAAAACTAACGGTGTTTCCCTTCAACGAGCTGTCATTAAGGGGATGGACAGTGAATAATTTAATTGTTCCTACGAAGGCTGGTAGGATGGGGAGGTAAACGTCAAGTGCAGACATGCAGCTCTAGAAATGGAAATGTTTACTATTAACACAGAAAAGAGATTAATAGCATGCGTAATGACCAGGAATCAGATGCTCTTTTGCATTCGCAGCCCTGTGAAGGCCTGTGAGATGGTGGTGCGGAAGGGGCGAAGCACCCCTGGGGAAGCCGGGTGGGCGCGTAACTGGGAGCAGGGGATTTAACCTCTTCTCCTACAGTCCGTGTGGAGGGGGGCTCAACCACAGGGCTGCGGATTTGTTCCGTTGCTTTTGATCTCTTCTGTTTAAAGCCCTTCCACTTTGTAAGAATAAATATTCATTGAGCTAAAGGGCAGGGGAATGAGAGACTGAATACTTGGACTTGAATTAGGGAGGGCATGAACTTAAACCTGGATTTCTCTTATCTCAATCTCTTTCATGAATTTTGATCAGAAAATTCATCCTGGACCTATGAAGTCTTCGCAAAAAATGTTTTAGGCAAACCGTTTTCTCCGCAGCCTCCCACAAGTGCAGTGGTTGTAATGAACCAGATTGTGCTGGTTAGCGTGCACAGTTAAAACTAGCAGGGAAGGCAAGCCCCAGGGAAAATTGCTTGTTAGTGTGTCAGTCACACAAAGATCATAAGGATGTCAACTGTTCAGTTTTCAGTGGGGGTGTTTGCACTATGCAGCCGCAAAGTTAAACCTGCTCTTTCCACCTGTTTGGGTTTCGCGTTTTGGATTTTTTTTTCCTCCATGAATAACTTTTCTAGTATCTCTTTGTCCCCAGAGTCCTGTATTGGATTTTCCCTTTCTACTGAGTTGTGCATAAGATGATATAATAAGACTTGATGGTTATATCTTTTCTTACTGCTACAAAGTCATGAACTCCAGAGTAGTATTTCCACCTCACAGCAAGTTTCAATAGAGCAATGGTAATGCCTCTGGCAGCCTTGGCCTGCTCTGTTGGGAGGAACACTGGGTGCCCTTCACAGTGCTGATTTAAGGTCTAGAGTTAACATTATTTTTAAGGACCCAAGGCACAGAAAACCGCTGAGAATAACTGGTCACTTCTGTGTTCTCCCCACAGAGCTGATACTGAGCAACAGATGTCACAGCAAACCTTTTCAGGCAGTACTGGCTAAAATTGTTCAAGGGTGTCCTAAAGGAGCAAACCACTAGTTGCTTAAAATCAAAGATAAATCCTGGGAGATATTTCTCCAGAATTTAACTGTCAGGAGGAGAGACTCTGGTCTCAGAGGTAAATAGGTCCTGTGGAAAATATGTTACTTTTATGCTGAATATATTGTTTTTGTAATGTTTATGGAAACTAAAATCCTGTAATGTCATCTTCCGTTTCCTTTAGTTGCTTGCCGATGAACGCGTGTGACCCTTCCCACCACACCCTGCACCTCCATTTTCCCGTCTCTGCTCTCATAAAGATGTTTTCATAAGCAGGCACGCCAGTGGATTTCCAACAGTGGAGAAGGTTAATGAGCAATTGGCACTGACTGCCCTTTTCCAGGCCTCTGAAATACAGGGTCGCATGGCGATCAGGGACGCCTCCCCAGTCGTCCTCGTCAGGGACAAGAGGAGTCACTGGCCAAATAGCGAGAGATTGGTATCACTTTGTTTGCAAGTAGTGCTCACTCCCCACTTTACTGTTTTCTGGACCAAGCTGGCAAGTGCTGTAGCATGAGAAGGAATTAATTGCAAAAAAAATAGTTATTCTATAGCTCTTTATTAGGAAAACAAATTTTGCGGTTAAAACAAGCTTTTTGACTAAGTCAAGGAGATCAAGAAACATGTTTGTGAATACCTTCAAGCAGGCTCCCAGACAGCAGTGAACCGGACAGTGGTAAACCAGAAAGGTATAATATTATTTCCAACAGCTTGCAAGACTTTATGTAAGCTAGTAGCAAAAGCACTGACTGGAAAATGATAAAAAAGTCTTGATCATGTCCCTCCACCAAGTACAGATCTGGAGTACCAGAAGACAACAGGGCTTGTTCTAAGGTTAATAACCAACTTTGTTTAAGTTTAAAAAATGGCTTTTTAAACAGTGAAGAAATTTCGCACAAGACAAGCACTGAGGAAAATGACATGTTACTGTTGCTGTTGAAAGATTAATTTAATTTGCATTCAGTTTGAAATTAAAACATTGAGTTGATACACATTTAAACCGTATTGTTACCAGGAACCAGCTCAGAGGCGGCGCTTTACTGTTTTTGTAGAAAGTGTTTATAATCTAATTAAGGAATAATTAAAAAAACACAACACAAGAAAGCTAGAGGGGAACGGTCAATGAGAATAAACAAAATTTAAGCCTGTGTTTGCAGTGAACTTGTGACAATAAGGGGACATTTGGGAAACCATAGGGGAATCACTCTTTCCTACAAACCCATTTATGGCCACGTTTGTTCCAATCTGCCATGATGATTTTTTTTTTCGTTTTTCAAAATGAAGTCTGCGTAATGCTAACAAACCCATTAATGGTGTAAATCAGGAATGTGGCGAGAACAAAACAAAAGCTGGTTTTGACATGCTTGTTTTTAAAAATAATAGTGAATTTGTTGTGCATAGACCTGCCTGTGCAAAAGCTGCTATTGGAAAGTTTGTGTTGTTTGCCCACCCACAAGCTGCGGAGGGACCTGTGCCGCAGCCTTGCTCTGACTCCATCCGTCCCTTCGGCGCTGTATCCCCATTCCAGCTTCCCTGCGCGTGCGCCTTCCTCACCATGCTTTTCTCCGCCAGACTTCCCTACCCCATCTCCTTTTGTTCTCATCTCATTAGGCTACCCAATAATGCTCTTTTTCTTCATTCAGAAATCACAAATTTGAATAATAAACTTGTTGCTATCAAAATACGTGTTCCAGGCTCCCTTCCAGCCAAAGGCTGTATCAGCTGTTTAGACGATAGGTTCCTCAGGGCACAGGTCCTCCTGACCTATTTTTATTCCATATTTAACAGGACATATTCATAGGGGGGCCTTCGGGTCTTGAAGCCACAACTTCTGTACTTGTTTGTAGTCTGTGGGTTTTGCGTTCAAAATTCGTCACTTGCGAGCATTTAAGAAAGTGCATGCTTAGGTGAAGAAAGTTACCCAGGAACCTCTGCCTTTGGTTTTATAGCAATTATTTGAGAATGCAAGCTGTGTGCATGCTTTCTGCCCAAATATTTACACTTTTAAAGGGATACAGAACATCTAAACTGATGATTAGTATGTACAAAATTACATAACTCCAGCACTACGGACAAGACTTGACATAGGGTCTGCATTCATTAAGAGAAAATAAGTAACTATTGTAAAAAGTCCTATGAGTAAATCCTTTTTTCTCCCTTGGTCTTTAAATGGAGACATACGTTAATAATCCCTGTTAAAATTTAAACATATTTAGTGAGCTATTATTCAGAAGTCTTGATAGCTTTTAACTTCATCATTTTTGATGAAGTCCATTCAATACATTCCATTCTTTATGAAGCATAGCTTCTGTTGTCTTGACGAGAAACCCAGAAAGACAACGGTGATTGCATGCTCTGCAAAGATTCAGAGTGCAAGGCTGAGAAATGAGTAGTATGATTGTACTTGCTTGCCACTGCAGCAAGTAATGCAGATTGTATTTTCAAGTAGCGGGGTGGAAGTGGGGGAAGTTTTGGCAGGCTTCACTAGAATAAGTAATTTAAAAGCTATCACAGAACTATCTTACAAAAAGACTGTTTTTAATTATGCTTGAGGGAGAAAGTAACATAAACAAGAGAACAGTTTGATCAGATTGGGTGGATTCTTACACAGTTGATTCTGTTGTGAGATGATCCAACGGGAACTCATTTTCCTGCAGCGTAACTTACGTTTGTTGTACATTATCCCCATGCTGCATCATGTACCTCATATATTTTGCTTTATGGGACAAATCAGCTAACAGTTTAAGGCTGAGTGGTAGCTGCCTATATATATTCCTAGCTAGTTAAACTGCTGGTTGTCAATGGGCATCTTTCGCGTGAAAGGCAATTTCAAGGGGATGAGATTCTATCTAACAGAAGTACCTCAAGTACTTTTTTATACTTGCTCACGCGCAGTATTTATTTCATAGCTATCTATGCAGAAGATAGATGTGAAAGATAGAATTACTGAAAGTCCCTCAACCTGCTGGTGTCATGTAATTCTTTTTGGCTCAAAGAAAGGTTTCAAATGATCGTCCCTTACACAAAAGTGATAAAAATTATCTTGTTTTTTTGTAAAAGGAGTTTTGTCTATTCTTCAATTTCATGTTGCTGGAAACGATTTCATAGTAGGTGTGCAAATGTTTGTTTGTATTTGATACCCCACAAGCAGCATGACAATTACCCATTTTTGCTAAATCAATTCCGTCAAAGAGATAATAGTAGGTTTTGGTTGCTTTATGGCTTCTAAGTTTAAAATAATTCATTGAAAGTCAAAAATATAAATTGGATATCCTTGCTGGTTTTCTGTACGTGTTTAATTGGATGTTGAGAAATCAACAAATGTATTTACAGAATGAAAAGGTTGTTTTATAAAGAGAAAATTGGCCGAAAGCAATAATCTTTAATCCATGTCTACAGTGACGTAGAAAGTATGAGGTTGGGATGCTATGAGAGTTATGTTACTTAGTCTGTTACATTGATATAAAATTATATTGATCGTATTAACTTCTGTGTTTACAATATTCTCCCTCCTGGCTGCTGATATATGTAATATCTTTCCTTTTTTAATTTTCTATTCTTTATATAAAGGGATGAAAATGGGGCAATGTCTATTCCAGTTCGACTGTCTTGAGACACTTCTGTATGGATTTTGCATGCCTTCCAGAATAATAACAGTAACAAAGTTCCAACCAAATCTGTAAGGGCAAGAAACTCCATCATTATTAACTGCACATTCCTTTCAAGTTTCTCAGTGTGCTTTACCAACACTGACTCACCAAAGCTTATAATGTGTCTTGAGGTGGCTGGAAATACTCCCACACCCAGCAGAGTAATAGAAACAGAAGACAATACAAGAGCGAGCTACAAAGGTTTTTAGGTACTTAATACGTACTGACTTAGAGAACGTTAAACACTTTTAAGAGTTAGGCCTTACTGTATTTTTGCAAGGTCCTTTGTAGAGCAAGGAATACAGCCTACAGCTTCCATTGGGACTTCGTTTATAGTTTCCTGTGGTCCCTTTGTGCAATGGAAGAAAAATTCACTGCAGCAAGAGCACAACTAGGATGCTCTGGCCTGCAAACCGATTGTCAAAACCAAGGCTGTTTCAAAGCTGCACGAATATAAAAAAAAGAGGCAATTAATTGAAAATTTGACATTCTCATCTGTTTCTTTGCAAAAATATCTCAACGTATAGTAACATAAACACTATCTTTTTTTCTGCTGCTTCAAGGTGATAGATGTGCTGGTCCGTGAGCAGTATTTTACCACATGTATATCCAGTACTGCAGATATGTTTTCCTCCTAAGCTTTTTCTATAACCCCGTGCTACTCTGCGTTCTGTAATTGTACTGATCCATAGCATACTGTTTTTTTCCCCAGCTGACCTTTGCATTTCACTGACATTTGCAAAATGTGACTAAATGAAACCAGACTAAAGAGATGTTAACAGCAAAATTTTTTTTGCTGCTCTTCTATTAAAAAAAAAAATCTATTTTCTGAAATTGCCGAATGTGAGGAAAAATGCAAGAGTTCAGATATTTGCAATTACTACACTACATCCAAATGCAATTAAAGGCATTGACCACTTGCTTATTTTTATGTGCTGATTTACACAAATCTGTTCAAAGTAATGAGAAGCCCAGCTGGTACAAATCCTTACCAAATGCCTTTCATAGCCACCTTTAGCTGGAGAACATTTGTTCTATGTTAACTGAGAACAAACGGTTTCAAATCATGCTGGAGTCTCTCTCAGAAATATTAGACACAAGATTATGAACTGTTTTGAAAGGAAAAATTAATTTACATGCTTCTCTGCCACCGGGCGTGTGTTCTGACACGTTGTGGTACAACAGGTCTCAGTGCAGTGCCCCAGCTTTTGGGTAGAGGGGCCATTTCCTTGCTGGGTAAAGCAACCTTGGCAGCAAAAGCTGCTCAACAACCTATTTATTAGGATCTGTACTCCTCCCCTGCTGTTACATTAATATAATGAATTGTTCACAGGTGCTTCAGATGAGGTTTGGATGATCGCTGGGAGCTTTGTTACTCAAACAAGCCAAATTGAAAGGAGCAGATGCAACAGTCCCCTAGCAAAAGTACAAAGTATGACTTAATGAAGGTCGTTTTGCACATTTCGGCCTTGGTGACCCTAAGAACAATCAGACTGTCATCATTTTACTGTTTCTAGACAGAAAGGTGATTGCTTCTTGCCCACTTGCCTTGATTTTTTTTTTTTAGTTGTCTTTATTACATCATTGGGAGCTCTTAATTGCATTTAATCCTACTCCCTTTTAACTAAAATGAGATAGTTCCCATATGATTGTTGTCAAACTGTGCTCTAAGTCACGTTTGAGCTTTAATGATCTTTTGTGTGGCGATGTTTCAATCACAATGAGTATTCAAACAGAAGGCCAGGTGAATAGATAATTAAATGGACATTCTCAGCTGGGTGCGCAGACCTGGTAGAAGAGAGGAGTTAGAGGTCATGCCGGGTGCATGGCCTGAACGCTTCCTACCGCTCGTATTTGTACTGTCCATAGCTTGTGGTTTTCTTCTCTTTCCTTGTTCTGTGGCAAATAGAGAGAAACTAACAAACTGGCATTATCCCAGAAAGGTCTGTGTATGCAATTAGCTTTGTAAATGTTGATTTACTCATCTACAAGGCCTCTGCAAAGGCTGTGCACGATGTGAGAGAGTTGCAGTCCCTGGAAGATGAAGTCTGTGTTACAGATGTGTGGTTCTGAAGTGAAGGTGTCAGCCTAGTGGTTGGCAGAGACCTGAGTCCGTCCCCCTGGCTTTGCCACAGATTTCCCTGGGATTTGGGGGAAAAGCTCACTTATTCCCTTATTATTATTCCTTCATTTCCTTATTATGGAAACAAGCATGAGGATGTTTTCTTACCAGCCTTTTTTAGCTGTGTTTAGTTTATGCATTTTTGAGGTAAGGCTTTTTTCTTGCTTTATGTCTTACACTGCTCATCATAAAGGGATTCTGGTCTCAGCTGAAGCCTCTAGGGGCTATAATAATTGCAATAAATGTGAAGGCTACTGTACCCAAAGAACCACTTAATTCCCCCCTCCCCCTAAATGGAAAAGAGAAGAGGCTCTTTTCCTTCTGTTTTTTTTAGATGTTTAAAGGGAATGCAGTAAGGTCATAGTGTGCATCAAAGGCCTATCTTTGCATCGCTTGACTATCCACTTGGCAAGCTCTCTAACGCGTATACTTCGTTAGTTCAGTGACAGATATCACCAAGGAGAAAGGACAGCATTTTAACCTTGGGTACACATTGCAGGAGAAAATTGCACAGGGACAGAAAAACCATGTACAACTCCTGTGCAATGAGCCGAAAAAAAGGATCTTCATTGGGCTTTTCATCTGGGTTTTGGGAGGAGCTGCCAAATGCTGTTGTTTTGTAAGAGATGGTTTACAGTGTGTTCATACAGGCTGCAAGTGGTCAGTAATGGAATTACCAACAGGACACCATTCCTACCAGCGAACATTACCAAGGAGACTGAAATTACAGTGTAAATCTGGGCACAATGTTCTTTGTTCTTCCCAGAAGAGACATCAGTTTTGTTCCATCTCCAACAGTGTACGTCCTTCTTTGCTCCAATAGGACATAGTGTATTCAAGATTAGCTATAACCAAACTTTTGGGTGGGTTTTATTGTGAAAGATATGTATTTGGATGGCTTTCTGGCTTGTGCCTTGCTAGACTTCATTTATAAAAGCTTACACTGGACACCTGGGGGAAGGGTCTCTTTTATGCTTATTGGGCTTTATGGCAGAGTCCACAGAGTGGAGCACAAAGGTAATTGTTGAATTCAACCATGAAAACTGCTGTTACTTAGTTTCTCCATGACATCTGTTAGATCCTGTTGTGCACGTGATGAGAGGTAAATTTTGTTTCATTTCGAAATCTGTTTGTGAGCTTGAACAGTATCTAAAATAGTTGATGGCTCATCAAAACACATACAAAATCCACGCTTCCTGAGCTCAATGCAAAATCATCTTCTGAAGGTGTAGCAAGTTAGCGTTCTGTAGAGAAAGGGTTTCAGTTTCCAGACTATGTTAGAGGCAAAGCAGTGCGTAGGTGTGTCAGGCAGACTGCAAAAACTCCCACGGATTAGAAAAGGAAGATGTTAATAGAATATGAAAAGTGGGAAGGTGGATTTATGGCTACCTGGATACAAATGTTAGCAACTTCTAGTTTTGTTTACTGGTACTGTTTAATTGCAGCAGATTTTCCCATGAACTCTGCTTTCTCAATCCAAGTCAGGCTCGTGTCTTCGCGGGAGATTGCATATCAAGCACAGATATGGACAGCGATATGCAGGACTGGAGCACACAATTCTA
This sequence comes from Steatornis caripensis, assembly GCA_013398225.1. Taxonomy (NCBI): domain Eukaryota; kingdom Metazoa; phylum Chordata; class Aves; order Caprimulgiformes; family Steatornithidae; genus Steatornis; species Steatornis caripensis. Next base: position 56,363 of record VZSC01019646.1, read on the forward strand.
CAGATCTGAAGTTAACGTAAGGGCATGAGGCTGAAGAAGCTGCATGCTTCCATTTTCTCATCCAGTATGTACCCTTGCATATGTGTTCCTGGTCACACTCCTGTAGCTGTGAGTTTTACAGCACTCTTTCTCATCAACAGGCCAGATGGATCTAGTCTTGCTTACCACCCACTCCTGAGCTGTATTATTTATTGACATTTGTCAGTCCCAAGCACTTACATTTCAACAGAAGGTAAGTATTCAGTTGATTGCTATAGATCTGTTGTAATCCATTATCTGTTTAATCAAATTTGGATTCTGTTCCTTGCTAAAGACTACATCTATGATGTATTTGACGTCTAGAGTGAACATGCTTGCACGTTCTAAAGCCTTATTTTTTAAACAACACAGATTTTTCCCTGCTCTGAAAGCTAACAAATGTCTTGGTGTTCTGGTTCAAATTTATTTTTGTGTTGAGGAAAGAAACTTCATTGTAAAGGGTGATACACTTAGGCTATTGTTAATGAGTAATGAAGGAATCAGAAAGGAATGGGTTATTCAGCTTAACAATAACTTGGATTTCTTTTTATTCTGCGCGTACCCTTGATTCCATGTAACTTCTTCTCTGGCTACCGACGCTGCTGGTTTTGTCAGTTTTGCTAGAGGTTGGCATACACATTCAGTCTTTGATGCACAATATATGTGAAAGTAAGCCTTCCAAAAATTGCAATAGTGTGTGCTTGGCATCTAAAACTAGAACTTGGCCCTCGTATTGGGCTAAAGGGGTGCCATCATATTCTCTGATTTGTTGTGTGTTATCCTGATCTGGAGAAATACCACCTTAGCCAGAGGAAGGAACCACACATCTGAAAAACTGTCATCTCTTCTACGTATATGCTGCAGAGTCTCAATTTGAGCCTTATGCATATGACAACCATCAGTCTTTCAAAAATCCTGTTTGTTAATGATCTTTGAAATTATCCTGCTTTTGTGGCAGTGGATAAGGACTCCAAAACTGGGTTGTATAGGTTCTGTCTTGTTTCTGTCATAATTTCCTATTGACTATGAATAAGAAAGCCAGGAATAAAAAGTGACATAGACATTTAGGAACCTAAACTGTACCACTAAGCAGTTTTCTAATATAAATAAATAGTATGCATTTGAGATGTTTTGTTAAACCTCTGTGTTTCGTCTCAGGCTAATGTTATAATCTCTTTCAAGTGAAGGATTGTCTTTCTAGATAAACAGTAAAACCCCTTTAGAAATGAAGCCCTGATCTAGTTGACACCTATGAATTTATTACAAAATAAAAATACTTCAAACATCCCTCATTTAAATTGTTATTTGAAGATTCATATTATTACATTGAGTTGCTGTGGTGGCACTTGCAATTTACATTTCTGCCTGGAAAAGAGAAAAAAATATGAATACCAAATGTCAGAAAGTAATGATTTGTCAAGTCTTGAAATGTACTTCAGAAATATCAGCTTAGGCAAATATGTTTGGATGAACTCTGGCATGCTGCCTAGAGCTGAGGTTTCCACACTTGTGCAGACCTTCACTGTGCAGAGCGCGAGGGGGTTGGGAGCTCCAGGTCCAGCCTCCTTGCTGAACAAAGACAAACCTGACATCCCAGGAGCTGTTTTTACCTGTACGTTAACTCCTCAGTGTGTTGTAGGGGCCCCAGAAAAGCAGAGAACTTGTATTTGAACTGCAGTTAGCCCTGGCAGTTGTTTACTGTTGAGTCACATACGTGGAAGTCTTGAGTTCATGAGCAAGTGAAGCAGCCTCATATACTTCCTCAGTCCTTGGCCACAAGGTACTCTGCAGCCTGAAGGGTGGATGAGCTTTGGGGATGGTCCCATCAGTGTCAGTTCCACTTCCACCATGAAGGAGCAGTGGCAAAACGGTCAATAGTCAGCAGCTGTTAAAGAGGGATTATATCTGGGTTTGGAAATGCTGATGTTGGTTCTGTAATGGCAAAAGGCAACATCTATGCTTTGGTACCCATGAGCTAGACTGAGACTAGTTAAACAACACATTTTAAAAATTTATTATTATTATTGAAAGGAAAATGATTAAAAATTGATGTCATGGTTTCAAAGATAGTTTTATATAGCAGTGGGTTCAACTAACTTGAAAATGGGCTAAGCAACTTTCAAAGGAAAGTGTTAGGAATCTTTTCCGGTGCCTAACAGAAATAACACGTTAAATCTTACTTGAAAATGCCTCGTTCGGCTCATGCCCATATACCATGCTGAGGTCATTTTTCAGGATAAGTCTGAGGTTAAGAAAAACACCTACTGAATAACTAGTGCCACTTACTTCAGCACTTGAGTTTCCCTCAGAGGTCTTCCATCCAATTACTGACCAGATCCAGTGATATTTAACTTACCAGATCTGACAAGAGCTGAACCCAAGGTAGAATGACTGCTTAAACATTTATTTGTGTCAGTGACACACTTAAAACTCTCTGCTCTGTCTAAATATTTAAAGGAAAATATAAAGAGGAAAATGTAATGTGACATAAGAGGAAATGAAAAACAACCTTACTTGTTGAGGACATTCACTATATACAATTGCTGTCTTCTGAATACCTGTTATTTTGGCAGAAATTGAGGGCGATGCAGTTCTAAATATCATGTTTGCCTGTCTCCCTTTAACAAAAAATGATTTTTACAATGGCAAGTGGAATATGACAACACCCAACATTTGATCATACCAGACCAACTGGAGAAGTGCACACTTCAGAAGGGAGAACCACTCGGCAGGAAGACCTGGACGAGTGGGCTAACAAGAGCCTGATGAAGTTCAACAAGGACAAGTGTAAGTTCTTGCACCTTGGAAAACATAATCCAGGAGTGCAGCACAGGCTGGGATCCACCTGGCTGGAGAGCAGCTCTGTGGAAAGGGACCTGGTGGTCCTGGTGGACAACAAGCTCCATATGAGGGAACAGTGCGCTGCAGCCACAAAGAAAGCCAACGGGATGCTGGGTTGCATCAACAAGGGCCTCAGCAGCAGAGGTACAGAAGTCATTATCTGCTCTACTCAGCTCTTGTCAGGCCACCCTTGGAATACTGCGTTCAGTTTTGGTCCCCGCTATACAAAAAAGATGCGGACAGGCTGGAGAGGATTCAGAGAAAGGGCACAAAGATGATCAAAGGACTGGGAAGCCTGCCATGCGAGGAAAGGCTGAGAGAGCTGGGTTTGTTCAGCCTTGAGAAAAGAAGGCTTATGGGAGACCTCACTGCTGTGTTCCAGTATTTAAAGGGTGGCTACAAAGAAGATGGAGACTCCCTCTTTACAAGGAGTCACATAGAAAAGATGAGGGGTAATGGGTACAAGTTACTCCTGAGGAGATTCCAGTTGGACACAAGAGGAAAGTTTTTCACAGTGAGAACAATCAGCCATTGGAATAATCTCCTCAGGGAAGTGGTGGATTCCCCAACACTAGAAACTTTTAAGATTCAGCTGGGCAGGGTGCTGAGCAATCTTGTCTAGACTGTGCTTTTGCCAAGAAAGGTTGGACCAAATGATCCTTGAGGTCCCTTCCAACCTGGTATTCTATGATTAGGAACCTCTGAGCCTGAAGTTTTTGATTGTAAAGCTAACATCTGAAAATGAAGCAATGATGGAGATAAATACATACTTAGTAAAAAGAAGTTGCAGTATTGTCCAAATCAGAGAGCTTAAATGTGTTGACTGCTTGTTAAAGTAGACTACATCTTAAGAACAAGCTGCAATAAGCTTTCTTCTTGGAGAATCAGAGAGTTTAAAACAAAATCTCCAAACCCCCTTTTACTGTGTAATTCAGAATAAAATTCTCTATAAAGTAGATCTGTATCTTCTGTGGGAAGGTAGGTTTTTCTATAGTAAATATACATAGTAGATACCCTTTGCTGACAGTTTATGTGTGTTTAAACTAGTGTGAGCACTTTCCAAAGTAATACAGAACATGTGGGCTTTTAGTATATAAGGGATGCTGAACAATTTCTTCATCTGTGGACTTTTCCTAGAAAAGAGCTTATTAAATTCAGAAATTTCTCTGTGTGGAGCATCAGTGATGTCTGGAGGGGGTGGGGGTGAGAGAACAATGGAACTCAGAATGTGTGCATATATCATGCTCTTAGCAACACGTTCTCTGTTGGAACATGACACTTACGTTTACAAAAGCAAACCCACTCTAAATTAGTTTGCAGTTAACTGGCTATGAAGGGAAATGCACCTTGCCAAAAAGGATTTGAAATATGAAGCAGTTTGGATTTGCGAAGAAGTTGATCGGTGTACTTGAAGAAACGCAATTCTTTCATGGGCATCTGGGAAATAATGTGGTTCGTAATCTCCAGTACTTTTGCAAATTCCATTATTTGGCAAGACGGGCATCTACTTGCTGCCATCTACATGAAGACTGATTTTAGAGGGGCAGTCTTAGAATGCATGTTGAAGCTGTTCATTTGCAGTTGAGGAAAGAGATTTCATTAGGGCTAGTTCAGTAATATTTTGAGTATGTGATGGAGAATAACAGGAGCTAGCAGACACAACAATAAGATCTTTTTTCTATTTTTCTTCCTGGAACTCAAAATGGAATGAACGGTCACATACATAACAACGGTTAGTGTCTATGTAGCATTATAAGTCCTTGCTTGCCTCTGTGGTCTTTCCAAATAGTAGTGGAGAAAGTCTCATAGTAGGCCTGTGAAATAGGTGTGGTAGAGGTGGACATTAAAAAAGTATAGGTTGACTTACCCAAGGTCACACAACCAGTCAGTGACAGAGCTGGGGTCTCAACCAAGCTCCTGAATCATTATTTTCACGTCTGACTACAAGATTGTGCCATCTTTGCTGAGATGCATGAAAGGAAGAGTTCCTTCTGTGACCAAGCCATAATACAGTAGGAGCTCCATCTTCAGAAACCAGTGATGAGTCTCTGGAACTTTCAAGACTTGATTTCATTTTTAGTATTTCCATGTGCAGGCTTTTAATAGATGTCAGTGACTTTTCAGGATAATACCTGTTTCACCAGATTGCACTGTGTGGTCAAGAATTACCATAACCTCTTCCTGATGTGCCACTGCCAGAAGGTAGAGGGGCTTCTCATTTTCCATGAAGGATCACCACAATTTTCCTACATAGGTCTTTTTGATGAGCAAGAGTGGTGTTCAGCCACGTATTCTGTTTAGTCACCTATCAGCTGAGTAGGTCTAAGTAGGTAATAAAATATCCATAATAGATCTTTAGTGAAATGAGAGCGCTGAGTTTCTTCCCCTGTGAGGAAACAGAGGATGAATTCCAAATCGTGACTAATTCTGCTGAATGGCTAAGGAGCTAAAGTGCGGCTACAAGGGTAAGAGATGGGCTGCCATGGGTACTGATAATGCAGCAGGTATTATTTTCAGTCAGTGCCTAATTGCCTTAGAGGAACTTATTAAACTGAAACCACTATTGTGTGAGGAACTATTCACATAGAGTATCTCCAGAGTGATCAAGATGATCCTGCTGCAGGTTACAATATAGATCATTAAATGTGAAGAGTGTTTTTGTGAGGAAGCTGACATTTTTAAGAGCTCAGCAAGGGATGGTCTGCACATTGTTCTGTAGTTTAGTAAGATGTTAATAGCAAAAATAATGGCTGATTCTCTTTTCAAATATTTGAATATCCACTCCAAAAATCACACTTGAATCAAGTAAAGTGTATCAAATATCTTTCACGTCTAGATTCTTTGAAAGCACCACCTAAAGCTCCTTGTCAAACATCTCTCAAAATTTCTCTGTCGTATTGTTTGATAGCCATTTATCATCAGCACAGCTTGAGATACATGAATTAGTTTAATGAAAATAAGACCTATCTTCCATCTCAGAGAATGACCAATTCTCATTAATACTAATGGCTGTTACACATGTCCACTGACAATAACCTTACAGGTTTTATGGCCTAGTGAGTTACCATTTATGCAGAACGATACTAGTTTTGCAGCGTGGATACGATCTTAGCATTTTGCATGAGAAACACATAGGCTTGCAGCTGGACAAAACTCAGTGGATTAAACAAAAGAAAAGTTTCTTCTCCTTGGCCAACAGAATGCTAAAAATTTGCATTACCCGAGGAGATTTTAGGAAAGGAAGCTCTGGAGATCCATCTTTCAGCAAATGGTCTGCGTTTGGGTCTGCTCTGAAAGGAAACCAGCTCCATTCTTAGTTTGTATGCCTAACCAGGGTTAGCTGCTGCTCATTAACTTGCATATGAGGTAAAACCGGGAAGTTGTTTGACTACCCTTTTCCTAGGGAGTCAGAAAACTTGACTGTGAATTAGCGGTGAATTCACTGTCAATTATTTTCCTGCAAATTATTTATTCCCAGGTAAACATTTTTGCTCTGTGGGGTGCTTCTTACAGTGGTTTACTAGCAACTGCAGTTCTTATTGTAAATTGGGTAGAATAAGAAATTACTTAAACTCCAGGTGTGCACGTATCAGTAGTGGATATTTCAATGTTATTTTGAGGCAATTCTCGAAACAATTTATGCGTTGCTCTTGGTTGTAACATTGAGTTCATCCCCATCTCAACTAATGTGTACTGGAACACTTAAATAGCTCATGATCATTGTCCTGTTAGCTCAAATCTAATCAAGAACTAAGAAGATACTACTACTTCCCCTTCAGTTGTTTTAGTAAATACTAAGGGACTGAGTGCTGCAGAGGTAACTATCCAACACATTGGAAAAATAGTTTGGAGAACGACTTTTTTAGGTTCCTGTCTGCAGCTCCTCCATCTGGTCAGTGGTTAGTGGAAATGACATCTTTGGCCTACAGTTCTTAATATATAACCCTTAATGGTTTATCACTTAATCCGTGATGGTATAGTTCATCATCAGAAAGGAGAATATAGGAACCTTGAGTATAAATCAGCTTTACAGACAAAAGAAGGCTATGCCGAACATCACGCCAAATTTCGGACTCCTTTGCATGTTGGGCATGTATTTCACTACAGAGGAGGAACTGTGACCGAACGTATGTTCTCATGTGAGAATTTGTGTGGCAAAGTTATGGCCTAAAAAATATTTTACATGAAAACAGAGCAGATTGCTTATAGCAGCTCCTGCGTAATGAAGGAACACAATGAAGAACTGCAGTTCATGCTGCTCTTCAGGTCTGTTCTATTTTCATAGGGTTTTTTTAAAGTAGAGAATTGCATANCCTAAAAAATATTTTACATGACAACAGAGCAGATTGCTTATAGCAGCTCCTGCGTAATGAAGGAACACAATGAAGAACTGCAGTTCATGCTGCTCTTCAGGTCTGTTCTATTTTCATAGGGTTTTTTTAAAGTAGAGAATTGCATAGTATAATTACAAATTCATTTGCATTCATATTACAAGCTGTGAGCTAGTACAGTCTTTTATATTTAAAAAATATTGTTAGCAAGTGTGATTTGCATCCATAAATTTCAGAAATGGGAATGGAGTTTACGCTTACTCAAAGTTCCTTCTCTTCTTAGTCAACAAATGCAGGACCTCAGGGAGGCCAGCAACATGGTAAATGTAACTTCACTTCATAGTGTAATGGGCAAGGGTGTAAAGCAGCTCATTTACTGTTTCCCCAACAAAAAAATAGGCCTTTTGGGAAGTGAGATCGCCAACATTTAATCGGACTTAATACCTATAGACAAGCATAGCCACATGTCATCTAGAGGATGTTGTCTATCATTTCCTGATGGAAGGGTGACTTCTTTTAATTTATTTTTCCTTAAGTTCTTTGTGTTCCTGAGACGGCAAAATTCTTACCAATAGGAAATGTTGCTGCAAGTAAGTTTACTACTAGGACTTAATTGTTTTTTATCCACATTAGAATAACTGGGTTCAATTGATAATCCCACCTTTCATTTCTGTAATAAATGGAATTGAAGAAAACAGGTCTATAGTAAAAGTCTCCATTCCGTCAACTACTGCTCTAAATGCGGTATGACTTTTGAAGTGCGTTTTTGTTATGTTGTAAAGGTTATTAGATGACTTTATCTTTTATGTTTAATACCTGATGTGCTGTGGAAAGAGTAATTGAGGAAGATGAAACTGAAAATATTTGAGAATGTTACCGGATCTCTGCGTGCACTTTCAATCAATGTTTGCTCAGCCTTTCCCTCCGCTCTTGGATGGGCACTCCCTGCCCTGTTAAGCATGTTGCCACATTGGTTCAGATCTCCTGCCTGTCAGTTGGAAGTAAGATAACCCGTAGACATCTTTCTACCTTGTGAGCATCTTGGTGATCGCTCCTTGACTGTCACTTCAAAGAGTGCATATCAGCAGTTAGATATTTGTGTGCCCGGCATAACATCTTGCTCGTAATTTCTGATCAGATGGGATACTCTGTAATGGTTTGAGCCCTCTTCGCTGTCAGTCAAAGGAGGCACTGCTACTCGGACCCGGCAAGTGAATCAGATCTATCTGGAGGCTGCAAAAAGCTTTTCTTTTAGTCATTTACCTCATTTAGCTAGAGCTAAGCCGCTTTTGTGCCTTGATTGGAGATAATACTAGTGAAATAGCAATAACCTCACGAATGTACTTCTGTATGTAAATCCTTTCAGGAAGTGCATGACAGTCTCTGTTTTCTATGAGTCTCCGTTAGTAAAGAAGCTGTTATCACAGAATAAGTTTAATGGGTCGTGAATTTTGTGTTGAAAGGAGAGTCTCTCCATGACTTCTGATCTGCCTGCAATAGACCTATTGGCTCGGCAGCAAGTGCATTAGGCTAAATACGCTTCCTCCATTGACTCTGAAGGTAACAGCTCTAAATGCCTCATTAAATTTTCATGGGTGACTGCGAGAAGCCATGAGAAAAACACCACACTAGGAGCGGTGTGACGGCGGGGCCACACGGGCCGTGGGCCGCCAGCTCCCGAGGGGGGTCGGGGGGCCAGCCCGGCCACGGCCCGTCCTGTACGGGCAGGGAACCCCGCGGCTGTGAGGAAGGACCGGGGCGGGAGACCGCGTTCGCGGCGCCGTAGCCGGGTTTCACGCGTGGGCTGCCTGACCGCCCCCCCTGCGCTCCTCCACCGCCGCCCCACGGGGAAGCCCCTTTACCGACACCGCCAGATTACCGCTGCGCCGGCCGCGGCTTGGGCACGGTGATGCGGGAGCCGGGCAGCTGTGAGGGGCCGGGCGCCGCTGGGGGGGCTGGGCCGCCCTGAGGGGAGTTCGGCGGCGGGGGCGCCAGCCGCTCCCTCACACGAGGGCTGCCCCGGAGGCGAGTGACAGGTTGGAGGCGAGCGGGCGCGCCGTCCTCCCGCCGCCCTGAGCCGGGAGAACCCAGCCAGCCCCCCCCTCCTCTTCCCTCCCGTCCCCCTTCTCCCTGCCCAGCGGCACCAACGGCGCCGAGACCCCCAGCCCTGGGAGAGGAGGAGGAGACCGGCCCTTCATCAGCAGCTTCCCTCCGCCACACACCTCCCCTTTTCCCCTCCCTCTGGCCTCAGCGCCGCACTGGCGGAGGCCGGAGAGGGCAGGCAACGCGGGAAGGAGCCTCTCCCAGCATGGACGAGCCATGTGTATCCTAAGGAATAACAGCAGCTGCTGCGCCCACGATGGGGAGCAGAGGAATGCGAGGAGGAGAGGGCTCGCTGGGGCAGGTGAGGGCGCCGGCTCCCTTCTCCCTTCGGCGGCCGGGGTGGGGTGGAGGGGGTGCCCGTCCTCGGGGCGGGCGCGGCGCAGTTGCGGCGGCGCGAACGGGGCGGGCGGCGGCGCCCCGGGGCGCCCCGGTGGCGGGGTGCGTTGCTCCCTCGTGTGAGGCGGGAGCCCCTCTCCCCGCCGCAGGCACGGGAGCGCAGCTGCTCGCCGGAGGAAGTTTTTTTTTGTGTTTTTTTTTTTTTTTTTTT
>VZSC01019646.1:66329-103344 GCA_013398225.1 Steatornis caripensis
TTTTTTTTTTTTTTTGTTTTGCCCTTCCTCCTCTCTGCTCTCTCCTGTCGCCCGGAGGAGGGAAAGGGCTGACATCTCCTGCGAGTCGCGGGAACTTGCCGGTTTGGAGGGGAGCGGGGTGCGCGGCTTTCCCTCTCGCAGCCGAGTCGCGGGGCAGAGGCGGCTTCTCTCGCCCCCGCCAGCCCGGCCGCACCGTCCTCTGGAGGGGGGCAAGGGGGAAAAAAAAAAGGCAAAGAGGGATCCACGGACGCGGTGCGGCTGCGGGATTTTCACCACCGTGACCCCCCCGTCCATCTTCCCGTGAGAGCCGCGCCGCCCCCGCCGTACCGGGGGGTCCCCAGGGCTGCTCCGCGGGGCTGCCGGGCTGGGGGCGCAGCCCCTCCGCGGCGTTTTCAGTAGCTTCAGCCGCTGCCGCCCGCCGGCTGGAAGCGCCGATTGCACCTTCGCTCGCAGCTGTGCCCCGCTTCCCTCAGCGCGGCGGCGAGGGAGGCGCACCCCGCTGCCTGTCAGGGCCGCGGCGCCGCCGGGCAGCGGGCCCGGCCCCCGGGCAGAGAGCCCGGCGGCGGCTCGGCGGCGCCGTCGCTGCCTTCGCCGGGAAAGTGCAGCAGGGGCGGGAGGCGCCGCGCTGAGGAGCGGCGGAGAAATGGCTCCTGGAGCTGAGGGGCCGCTGGCCCGGGCGGGGGGACGGGACACGAGCTCGCCCTCCCGAGCCGGGGAGCTCCTCGGCGGCGCGGGGCTTGGGCCTGCGGCCCTGCTGGCGAGCCGCCGTCTGGTCCTCGGCGAGGAGACCCCAGGCCCTCGCCTTTCCAGCAGTGTGCGGTCAGGGAAGCGGGTGTGAAGAGAGCAGTTGCTTTATCGGGTGCTGTGGGTTCGTATACCTCTCCTTTACGGCTCTTACTTGGGAAAAAAACAACAACTAACAAGCAAGAAAGAAAAAAAAATCCTGACCTGAATGTTTTGGGTGCTTTTTTTTGTGTTTGTGCAAGACCACCGAGTCACCAGGAACGTCTTAACAGACACCCTTGAATTAAAGTTCAAAATGCATTGCTCCACAGCTGCTGTCTGTGGGAAGGTGTGCACAGGGGCTTGCTGCCGGTCTGGAAGAGGACGGTGGTGACAGGTCCTGCGAGGACTGGCAGGGCACCGCACGGGACTGTAAACTCTCTGGGAGCCAGAGCCAGCTCTTTCTTTTGTGTTTCGTAGTGTTTCACGCCATGGGAGCTCATCCTCATGACTAGCAGATTTGAAAGGCCTGTATGAATGGTAAAGTGGTGAGGCAGGGAACTGGGACCAGTATTCACGTGAACAGTAAAGAGCAAAGCTTGTCTCTGGTTTGGACAGTCACGGAGCTTGCAGATGAATGGGAAGTCTTTAATTTCACTATAAACTTCTGTCTTATTGTACATTTCAAACTGTTTAAGCTAATTTTTAGGTCTTTCCCCAAAGTAGTTTTAAAAGCGAAGTCCTTGGAACACGTTGCCATTTGTCTAAATTCTGAATGCATGTCTGAAGCATTTAATCATGTTTATTGTTTTCAGCCACTCAAATGGAATAAAAATTACTTATCGTTGATGAAGCTTATCTTGCAAGCTGTTTCACAGTATGTTTCTGTTGCAAGACACAGCGCTGTGTTAAACTACTGATTATTGTATTGTTTATTGTTCTTTCATTCTGCACCCTCGCCCCCCCATAACGCCGCTATCAATCTGTTCCTTACTCCTATACTCAAAATAATGGAAGAGCAAGTTTTCATCAGTTAGTTTGATATTTCTACTTGTATCTGAGATTTATAGCTTTTATATTTGCTCTTAAGCTATTTTTCATTGACTGCGCTAAAGGCGGTGGATATATTAAAAAACGATGTAAGGCGCAAAGCTGAAAGGCACTTTCAAACTCTTGGAATGAAACTGTAGGTGGAATTAGTGCTGGATTCACAGTCATTGTTCATTTCTTTAGCCACCTACAAAGCACCTTCTGTAAACATAAGATTCCTTCCCCCTTGTCATTACTGCTTTGTTTCATTACATATTTAAAATTCACCGTTGAGATTGGTCTAGAAGTTCAGAGTTATTGTTCGGAGTGTTTTGGTAGGTGCTGATCTTGGACTATACCTCATAGGTGATTTTGCTGCACTTTAAGAGTATCTCAGCACAGTGATGGAGGACACCATCATGTTTTCTTGTAGGATTACCTTAGGGACTTCAGTGACTGCACACATCAGTGGTTTCATCTTAGGAGGATTGAAATTGATTTTTCTTCTTTTTTTTTTTTAGCTCAGCTAGTGAAAGACCCTGTGTATGTCCTTTGACCCCTGGCCTCACATGATGAAGTGAAACCAGTAGTGGAGGATGTAGACTTGAAGTAGCTGCTACTACTAGGGCTTCAAAAGTAGAGGTACCAGAATGAACACCTTGTCCTGGTGGTAAGCCTGCTTGGTTCTTTGGGCAAGGCACGCTTTTTTAAATACACGTTGGAAGACCCCTGCATATATGCATCAAAATAATTTTAAACCGTGAACCTTGAGATTCTTTTTTAATACTTTTGAGAGGTTCTTGCTCAAGCAAAACACAGGAAGATTGACCTTTCCCTCTCATCTGTAACAGGCCCATTTTCTTTTAAATATTTTGGATTTCAAATTTTGCAAGATAGTGTTGAATTTAGGAATAGCCAAGCTACTCAGTTAAATACTGGTTAAGTGGGAGAATCTCTATTTTTACAGTTGTGCTTTCATTTTAAAGTGATAGCAAATACTAGTAAAGAGGACCAAGATTTTCTAGACTTTGTAATTCAAATTAACTTTCCCAGTCAATATTTAGTCAAGGTCTTGATGGTTAAAGTTAACTGTCCAAGTCAATGTTTAGTCAAGGTAATGACTTGATTTTTATAAACACTAAGCAAGCATTCTTGCAAAATTAATCAGAGTTGCTGGATCACAATACGTTTGCTCAGCCAATTACTTAAGGAATAAAAGTATGTTATTACTTGTTTGATATTATTTCAGCAGTGCTTGCCTTCAGCCCTTCGGTGACTTTATTCTTACAGTGCTAGTTCTGTCTTTAAAGCATTTATATGCTCGGTGGATTTGTGAGATATTATGTACTGTCCTGTTTTTATGGGTAGGAAGATGAGGTGCAGAGACGCCAGGTGCTGACTCCCAAAAGGAAGCATAGAGCCTTGCAACCTGTAGTGAAGCAGCAGCGATGATTACTTAGGTAGTTCCAAGAGGGTGTTTCAGGAGTCTGTGCTGGGCACCCAGCTCCTCCTACAATGTGCAGGAAGAGGTGGGCACTTCTGACAAAGCAATCATTAGATAAATTATGGGAACAGTTTTGGTGTCAGAGACAAAACCAATTAAACTGAGTATACTGAAATTGACTATGTTGACATTGGTACCTGCAGCACTAGATTGAAGCATGTTGTGATGTGTGAAAAAAATCTTGATGTGTTTGAAATCTTTATTGCAGTTCTTCCTTTCTTGGGGGAATCTTCATTCATCCAGGTTGTCACTTAAGTCTCCTCAACTGACAGTAAAAACAGTCTGGACTTCAGTTGTGCTGGTGGTTTTTTCTTTTTCCTTTTTAATTTTACCAGTTGCAAATGCATTCCATGCAATTACATGGGTATTAGAGTAGATATTCATTAGGATTTTACTAATCTGAACCTCAAGTGCTGTTCTGCAAATTTGCCAACCTTTGTAGGGGAGTGCTTGACTTCATCAGCTGCACTGTTTTATTACAAGTGTTTTGGTACAGTAGAATGAAAAGCATATATTCTAAACCAAGTAATTAATCAGATTTAAACGTTTTCATACTTTGACTTGTCACATAGAGAACCTGCAACTCTGTATTTTGCCCTTAATGCCAGATTTTGCCCAGTCTAGCTACAGCAAGATTACATTTCATGGTGGTGGTTTAAGAATTTCATCCATGAATCAATCTTCTATTTCTGTTTAAAGGCAGCAGAATTGCCACAATTTAGAAAAAGTGAGTAAACCCAATATTGTGTTACAGAAAAGCTAACCGTGTTACGGTGTGCAGCCTCATCTTACAAAGCCATCAAACATATTTTGAAGTGTTACAGGTATAAGAAGTGTTTGTTGGTTTTAACTGAGCAGTTTGAAACTTCCCATTCTTCTGTTTGCAAAGATCTCTCAGTTGTTTAAGCAACAAACATTGTACAAATGTGGGTAAAAATGGTTATAGTGAAACATCCTTAGCTGTCTTTATTTTCAGCCGTTCAGTTGCACGCATAAATCCTCTGTCAGAATCTGCTAGCGTGAATCTTGCTGGTTATGGTGGGGTCTGTGCAACCTGTTTTCAGTGGTGGATCTGTTTCAAGGTGTGTGTCATTTTGAAGAACCAGATCAGAGATGGACCCGGCAGCTTTGTCTCTTAATTGGTATATTGCTTTCTGAGGAGTCAGAGTGAAGCTCCTACCCTTGGATGACCAGTTGTGTGCCTGTGCAGGTGCAGAGGCAGCAGGCTGTCATGTCCCCAGCTGTGGGGATAGCAGCTATCCAAGACCTACCTCTTTAGACTCAGCTGCATGTCCTGACCAGATCCATCCACAGCGGAGCAGCAGGACTGCTGAAGGGCTGCTTGGCACATCTTGCTTTGACTTAGTCCTCCTCTTAGATACGTGAAGCAGTTGGCATGGTCTTATGACCCTCAGAGGCGTGAAGATTTACTTTAGTTGCTTACAGAATCAGAGAGGACGATAACTGTGGGTAAGCTTTTAAAAATGCAGTATTCCTGAGCAGGAGGAGCTTGCCAGGGAGCAAACTCAGGACAGAGTTTCCAGCCCATAATGCTTTGCACTTTCTACAGATAGTGCTTCTCCTGTCATTACATTACTGTCGGTTTAATGAGGATGCATAAATAGTCACTTTTCTTAAGGATATGCACAATGTAAAAAAAAATAGGGTAGTGTAATACCTATGTACACAAAAGCACTTGCTGTTTTTTTCTATATTGAATTTTGTTTATCTCTGTGTACGAATACATTTGTTATACGTACGCAAAGTTTATTAGCTGCTCTTTTTACTACAGAAAGATTTCTGAGGTCTCCAGATACTGTCAAGCAGTTACACTGAGAGATTCCCCACCCCCACCCCCTGCCAGTAGGGATTACTCTTGTGGGTAGAAGAACATCAGTTTCTTGAGAGTCATTGCAATTCCCCAAGCCTGAAGGCAGATGAATAGAAATTTAGTGGACCACCTAGTTCTCGACATGGAATTCTCCAAAGAGGAGTCTGACATAATTTATATTGTATTGAGTCAAATAATCCTATCATGCATGTGTGCTTGCTGTTTTGTTTTCTTTTAGCAGGCATATTGTTGTCTTACAAAAACTTCAGATTTAGATGTTAGACAATGTCCCTGTGGTTTTAGGAGTTGCTTCTCCTCAGTGAGTAGTTACCGGAAAATTACATTTAGAGGACTTTCATGAAAAAAACAGACAATCAAAACATACTACTAAGGCTGCAAGAATTATTCATACCTGAATGTGAGTGTATCATTGTTTAGTACTGAGAGTAATCAAGAGAGTGTTCTCCAGTACAAAGTCCTGCCATTGTTACTAAAGATGGAGCTGGAATCTCCCCAAAATCCTTTTGGTAGCAAAAAGCAGTGTAAATATCAATGTCATCAGTGTGATAGGGATACTGGTAGGTGTGCTTTGCTATGGGTGATTGTAACATTTCGTCTTTGCAGCGTTGCTGATGATAAGTGGTACAGAATTTATTTGTTGGGGCCAGCACGCTTGGAAGCTAATTGGGAGCTGATTTGCATCCAGTCTCTCTAGTTGTGGCCTCGTAAAGCAATTCCTGGCATGCAAATCCCTTTTCTCATGGTGTTCTCTAGGTAACAGGACCCATCAGTCTCTCTGTGTTAGGTCCCAAGATACACCCTGAACTTTATCAATCTGTCTACGTTATGTTCATGTTTTGGAAAAGAACTTTTTAAACCTGCACAGTTTTATTCTTGGAAAGCTTAGGAAAGTTGTGGGTCAGCAGAAATCCAAGATCATAGCAAAAGTTATCTGAAAACAGTTCTTTGCTTTTACAGTCAGTAGATATCCCACCTGCAGGACTCTGAGGCTTATTCAATGCCATTCAGGGAGGTTTGGTTTAAATCTCTTTTGACAAGAGTTACTTTTGTACTTAAAAGCATCTGTCTTCTCTTTTAAAATGTAGTGTTTAAAACCTTTTGGCTTTCCAGTTACAGATTGTTTTCCCCTCCATTTTGGGACAGCTGAGCATAAACACCCCTTTAGAACAGGTGAGTAATTAGCAAGTTAATAGGTTTGACAGTCACCAGGTGACTCTTCTTGGTTTAGGTCTCTGCAAAATAAGAAAGGTCTTAACTTCTTTTCCAGTTACGGAACAAATTTTATGAGGTTACACTTTTCTTGGGCTGTGTGTGGTCAAGACGAAAGAGAGAACAGAGTAATGCCCATGTAAATTATACTCAAAATTCAGAAGATATTTTTTGACAGATACTTTCCCAATTCCAACAGTGTCACATGGCTACAGTTTTTCTCTTCTGGCTGTCCTGAAGTTTCACAACATACTTAGCTAGGAATAAAATCCACAGTCTGAAGATGCTTCGTTAAAATACTTTATTTTTTTTTTTAAATGGGAAAAATGGGCATAATGAACAATAATGGGTATTAAGAATATCAGTTGATATAACTATTAAATAGTACTAAATGATTTGAAATTGATGCTTTCCAGTAAGTGCAAGAAGTTTCAAAGTTGCAGTGGATTCTGCAGTGCTACTGTATCCAAGGCATGGGAAAATGTCTTTTTTTTTTTTTTATTGTATCTGGTCACCTGGTTTTATACCTGCACTCATTCCAACTGCTGTTGGTTAAAAGTTGACTCACTAATGCACAACACAAAGTAGTTTTTTAAACATGTGGCTGTCTTAGTTATATCTACCAAAAATAGTTTTATCGATCAAAATGTTTAAATGATATTGACATTTGTAGCTTTGCATTTAGAATTTGGAAGTGCAAAGACTTTAAATATGCCCATTTGAAAGTGAAGAACTTGAATTACTGGGAATACAAATGATGCCATGCACATTTCTGATTTTTCTTTTACATAACTGTCTTCTAACCTACTGACAGATTGATTACTTAAAGAATAGCAGGCATCATATTGTTTGTTTCTCAACCTAAAGGATTAGAAAATTTTTCAGTACTTGAAATAACTCAGGGGAAAATGTGAGTGATCTTACTGTACAAAAAAAACCCCTTTCATTTCTGTTCCTAGTTACTTCAGATGCAGCTCTTAATAAACTATGTTAAAACAGCAATGAAAAAGAGCACTTCAACTTGTTTAACCTTCATTGGATTTATTCAGGTGCCTCAAGTAGTTCCTGAGATCAAGCCAGAATGAAGAAATCGGAGCCGGCAGGATTCAATGCTCATGCAGAAGCAGACAGGGTGTTAGTAATTTGACAGCATTTCCAGAACCTGTCAGTCTCTGCCTGGAGACCGACCATAACAGTTCAATTGGCATGTGCTTTTTGCCAGATTAACATGTAGTACACCACTCGAATTCTCCCCTTATTGAGTTTCCTTTAATTCTTTGTCACAGTAAGCTGTCAGTATCGATGGGAGGAAAGAAAAACGTTCTCTGTATTTAGGACGGTGGGTATTTTTAACAGGTAGTTAGCACAAAGAATTTTGGCTTTATCCTCTTTTTGATTTCGTTGTATAACCTTTAGCAATCAAATAGTTTTTAATGTGCTGTATTTTGCTTGTGGTGGTGTAGGAGGCTCTGCTCCCTTTATCTTTGCTAGCTCTTGAAGTTAATGGCGATGGGCTGCTACTGCACTGATAGCTTGGACTTCAGTGCTTTGCTGCAATAGAGGATTCAAGGCTGGAATTTCCAACTAGCTACATGATTAAGCCAAGCATAAAGGTAATTAGGAAAAAACCAAAATACTTTTAAACTTTAATGCAGTCCAGCTGATATTGATGAAATTGTGTTGCTGTTTAGTTAATCAACAGTCAACGCAATGAATATTTTATTAACAATTCAGCTTTCCCTTTCATTCCTTCATGTAACAAAATACACAGTTAAGTTAGTTGTATTGTTACTGCCTTTTATGTCAGTTTTCGTAAAGCTCTGAGGTGTATTAACAAATTCAAACCTTTTAATGGCAAGATTAGATCACCTGTTAGATGTTCATGTCTTAAATGTAGCAGCTATACCACTAATATCAAGGGTCCTCTGAGTAGGTGGGGTTTTTTCCCCTGTTTTTTAATGTGATGAAGGTTTTCGCATGTTAGGACTTTCTTCCCTGAATATGCATACGTTTTTAAGCTTGGTCAGTGTGCCACAGTAACACTGACAGTATCGTTTGAAAAATGTTAAGGCCCCTGTTTATTGTTTTAAACCACCTGGTAGTTGATTGCAATAAAGAGTCCTCTTTTTAATTACACTATAATTAATACAAAACAAAACAACGGGAACTGCTACTTCACCCAGCATGTTGGCAGTTTGCTCAAGTTTGAAAACAGTAAAAAAACCTCAGTGAATTTAATAAAGATTATGTTATGAATGGGTTTTTTTGTGGCTGCTGAAGTAATCAAATCTCAGATTGTGGCTTCAGGACAGTTTTCCACCCACTGTCCCTACGTGACAGTTTTCGTATATTCAGCTCCATTTTTCTTCCTTCTGAAAACAAGAGAAATAAAATGTTTGAGAAGTCCTAAAGAGGATAACAAATTGAATTGACCGCTTACTGTTCCTGGCACTCACATTTTATGATCCTTACCTCCCTAGTGATAGAGCAAGCTTTTCAAAAGCACGGTGTGAGAGTTACAGCTGATGAAATTTGGTAAAGTTCTTTCAAATCAGAAGAACTACACTGATTTACATCAAAGGAGGGCTTGTCCACTGTTGCTATGTTACATTTGTAACGAATGCTAATTGATTTTGGTGCATACAGATCCTCAGAGAAAAGTGAGAATTGTTACTGAGTGAATCCCACTGTGCAAGCTGCAGTTTCTGGATTTCAGCAGGATGATCCTGGAGAGGACATGAAATCCTCTTCATGCCGCCACAGCCACAACACTGGTCAGAGACTTCAGCGCTCCCAGTTTTGGGCTTGAGAAAGAACAGCAAGTGATTTTAAAAAAGGGGCCCTCTGCAGCTCAGGTTTTTTGTAGCAGGAGTGTTGCTCCAACGAGCCACTTCCACGTGGTTATTTCTTTTGAATGTAGCGTTTCTCATGTTTCATTCTTGCGTCGTTTGTTCTGTTGGGCTCTTGGATAAGGTGAAGAGATGGCAGAGAGAGGACTCTCCATGGGATGGTTCTGTCACTCACCATTCTTTGTAGAAGCAGCCTAGTTCTTTAGCTTATACAGGATGCGCGGTCCTGACAGCTGAAATTTAGGTGAGGAGAATCCTATTCTCAGTCGCTGAACTCTAGTCACCTTGCTTTTTCCAGACAGCAGAAATCCAGGGGAGCGGAT
Source organism: Steatornis caripensis (assembly GCA_013398225.1). Taxonomy (NCBI): domain Eukaryota; kingdom Metazoa; phylum Chordata; class Aves; order Caprimulgiformes; family Steatornithidae; genus Steatornis; species Steatornis caripensis. The sequence continues at coordinate 75,819 of VZSC01019646.1, forward strand.
CATGTGCATCAAACTTTGAAATATTGCTCAAGCCTGTGTAGAGAACTAACTCTGTTCTTTATTGCAAAGATCATCTTTAGTTCAAAGAACAGATTACAAATGACCCGTAAACATCGTGGGTGGCTGATTCTGCTAATCAGTATTTTCAGATGAAACTTTTTGGTGGAGATGGGAATTTGTACAGTACAGAGAAGGAAAATAGTACAAGTAGATGTAATTTCTTTTGTGGATCCCATAACAAGAATTTGTCTTGTTGAATACAGTGTTGATTTTTTTCTTTGTGTCAGGAAGTGTGTACATAATTGGCATGTAGACAATGAGTAAAGCAGCTATAATATCAGTTGTAATGTCTGTAATGGACTGCCGCTGAGATGTTTTTTCTTATTTTGGTGGACTGCACTGTACTGTCTTTGGCTGCTTCACAGTGATTTTTTTTTTTTTTTTAAAGAGAAGTACTCGTGTGTTGAATGATAGTGAATGTATTTCCTTTTGTTATGTGGACATACATTTTCTTGAGACAGACCAACATTAGATTTTGCCAACACTGTCTAGGGTTTGATTTGTTAGGAGAAACAGACATCAAGAAACCACCAGGAATTGTGCTGGTTTCTAAGAAATTAGAGTACGTATGGTTTCTTCTACAAAAAAAATGTTCAGGAGATGAGTATAGGGTTCCTGTTGTGTGTTCAAACAATATCGGGGAAAAACAAACACACTGGAACCAGAATCTCTGAGAATTTGTTTGCGTTTCAGACGTGAATGTTGCGGCTGTTAGGTAAAAAGAGCAACTTAAGTTATAGTCACCAAGAATAGAAGTAGTTCATAATAGCTCTCTAGTTTTCACATGAATAAAAAGTGAAAAAGTTCAACCTAGAGTTACAGAAGACTATTATACAGGTTTTGGTCACTGCTGATGTACTTCTGTGGGACCGCATCCTTAACATTTAGTATCACTGCATGAGATAAGATGCAGCTGTGACAACTTAGCCTATGTTAATCTTGTGAAGTCCTTATGAGAGTCCTGATGGTTCCAGCAATTACTTTCAGTAAGAAGTTGTCTACGCTGGGTGCGTTAGGGAGAGCACAGTGCTAAATGGAATGAACCGTGTATTCAGATGTACTTTATAGCTTGTAATTCAGTTGCAAAAAGTGAAGAAAATCTTGTCCACCTGTCTTGAAAGTAGAGGGGGGTGGTGTCTGAAGGAACTGCTCTAATGCTTGACAATTAATAATAGCACTTTCAAGAGAAGCTTTTAGTAGAAGACAAACACATAGGTTAGAGCAGTACAGAGAACAACATATTTTTTGTGCTGTTTCTAATATGTTGAAATCAAAATAATAGGAGAACAATTTCTAAGGATGATGGGAGTAGAAGAATAAGGTTCTTATAAATATTAATATATTGCCTATATTCTTTACTGTTGTAATAAAAGCTTGATAAGTAGACACGGGAGACTAAAATGCCTTGCAACTTGTAGTAGAGTTCACCAAGGGCTTTTTATAAACAAATTTCCTTTAAATGAAAAAAGCCGGTGTAATGTTTTGGTGAGATGCTGGTAGTAACTTGTGATGATGCTTAATGCATCTCTGTGCAGTGATGTGAGAGGGAAACTTCTTAATCACGGTGCAGCAACTCAGTATGTCTGCAGTGCTTGAAAAGAGCATGGAGCTACAGGAGTTAGTCACTCATTCTGAGGAGCAAATACTGTGTAAATGACTACTACAACAGGGAGAAGGTTTAACTTACCTGCAGAGTATTGAACTAGCCACAGGAGAACTGAATGCTTGTGAGTGTAGGAGTCTGGTTGTGGCATGCAGCTGTTTTGCCTGGTTGATTCGAGGATGTTTCTTCTCTCTGCTTCTTCAAAGGTTGTCTTAGAGCTTATGAAAAAAATCTTCATCTATGTAATATATGTTATTGAAGATACAGAAAAGCTTTTCTATAAAAGTAGGAATCACTGACAAAGCCTGTCTTCTGGTTTCATAACAATATACCACACTTGGGAAGAGAAACTCTTTGGGTTTTGGCACTCGGAAAACAAATGGTCTTACTGACCCTCCCATGTCCAATCTCACATGCCAAAGGATACCTTTCTAAAGTTAAAAAAAGTCTATTACATTTCGTTGTTGTAGCCTTAGAAGCTATGCTGCCGTGTACCAAATGTTATTTCAAAAATATAGTGGGGAAAAACAGATTGGGAAAGAGTCACAGTACAGAAGAGAAACAGTGACTGTTGTTGGTATAACGTGTTATTACCCAGGGCCTCCCTTTCTCTTCACTGAATAATTGTATATTTAACTAATAACTTGTGAAACAGTGTAGTGGTCTGTAAATAAACCGGAGTGGGATACCTTTTAGTTCTCGGTGTTTTCAAAGGTGTTATCTGCTGGCCTGAGTCTTCAGGAGCGTGTGTATATGCAGATGAATATGTTACGAATTCTTTTTTTGAACAACCCAGTCTTTCTGTAGTACGAAGGCTTACAAATTTCTAGCATTCAAAAACTAGGCATAATAACTCTGAATCCCCTCCTGTGATAATTTTGATGGCTGATGCTTTTAAGACACTAATACAACCTGTAGAAGAATTCTTTGCATATGACAGAAATATATCTTGCTTATGTTGAAGTGTTCACATATGTTCACAAAAAGCTGTAGAACAGTTCCTTATAAATCTCTGCAACGATTGTAAGTCAGACAGTGCATTGTAATGGAGACTTCAGCCTTCTTCATATTTTGTGAAAGATTTTCCAGGCATTTCTTCTTTTCGTTTTGTTCTTGCAAGATTTTCTGGCATGTGTTGTTGTTTGAAAGTTTGTTGTCACATTTCAGTACAAAAGTTTGGGTAGAAAACAGCTTTTCTGATGTTGACTAATGTTAGCAGTTAACTTTTCTGGTGTTAGTCAGAGATGATCTTCCTGCCATTAGATAATCTTCATATATCGTTGTTGTTGATTCAGTTGTGTGTAGGAATGTGTTATGTTTAGTATAAAAAAAAAGTTACTTGCCCTTGGTTTTATGCTGTGGTAAAACGGGCGTTCTCGTGCTCTCATTTAATGCTTTACCCTGTTGTTGTGTAGCTGTGAATTTTACGGATGGGGATTCCTTACCTTGGGGATTCAGTTTTTCCTTGTACCCAAGTGAGCAGTAAATAAACTGTTGCTCTGCACAGAAACCTGTAGGCCTGTGAGCACTGCGTTTGCGTCTGACTTCAGTGCTTTCATATGTATTGGATGTAGGCGGAAAACTGTAACACTGCTGTCCAAAATGGCCATCATAGCTTTCTAATTAGACATTTGAATTTTTTTCACTTGTGAAAGAGTTTAAATGTTACGTATTAGGCATAATGCTTAAATTTATCAAGTGTAAAACTAGTGAAATGGGTTACAGGGAAAGGAAGTGAAAATGTTATTAACCATATGCCCTAATTTATGTCTTCTTATAAAATCTGCCTGATGAAATAAAATGTTTGAAATAATTCAGCGTACAATATTCAACAAGAGGTACAGCAGTAATGGTAGCATGATCTTGCTTTTAATAAAATGGAACTCCTAGTTTGTTTTGAGGAGGAAGAGGAACATCAAATCATGTTGTGTTGAGATCCACATGTATTGTCAAGACCAGATTTTTTTTTCCTCCTTCCTATGGACAGGCTTTTACCATTGGGTTTAATTGAGTAGCTGTGACAGCAGTTTCTGCTATGTTCTTTGTGACTGTTAGTAGAGACAAATGAGATGCATGTTCTTCATATTAGTTCTTAATCCCAATTTTATGGGTACCATGAGTTAGCTCTCCTTTCCTCCTGTTTCCTTATCCTTATCTGGATGCAGCACTCTCTTAGATATGACTATCCTGATCCACTCCAATCCTTCCCCTCCCCTGAAGCCATTTTTGCCTCTTGACTCCCAGGCTCAACCTCCCAGGTTCTCCGATATCAAATAACAGTCACAAATTCTTCTCTTCTAGTTCTTGTGATGCAAGGTTTCACATCAAGCTCTATTCCTCTCTTCTCTGGTCTGATTCTTGTACCTTCTGCATTCAAATCCAGCAGCTTGCTGGGTGCCTTAATGGAAAGACAAACCTCTCGCTGTTGGTTCCAGTGTTTTGCGTCATTACAGTTGTGAGCAGTAATTATAGGGATAGTCCATTTTGTGATACAGCGTTTATAGGAATGTGCGTGCACATTTTCATTCCCTCTGGAGGATGTAGGAGAGGCGACAGTGTAGGGATTTTAGTATAAGGAGGAGTCACTGGACAAGTGTAAAGTCTCTCATTTTATAATTTTGGTAGTTTTGTGGGTTTTTTTAGGATTAGCAAGAAAAACAGATCCATGATATGAAGACCAAATCTTACTCCCAGTTTCAAAACCCAAAAAGCTTTTCAAATATAAGTTCATAATGATTATTTAACGTGGTCAAAACGTATTATTTTCCTACGGTCTAAATCTTGGAAGTCATTCAACTCATTCCTCTTCCCTCATGTCCTGAACATCACCCCAAAGCAGACACACTTGATGTGTAAAAATTGTATCCTGAACAGTTAAAAATGTGGCAAAGTTGCAAGCAATTGAAAGGAGACTCTTATAGTGGGAAGTGCCAGGCCACCTTAATAATAGATGGTGATTCTTGTGCTAGCTTAGATTAGAGAAAATTTAAATAGGTAACTTACTTTAAAGGAATTATTTAGCAATGTTAGTGTTCATAGCAGCATGAAAAAAAAATTGCTTAAACTTTTCAGTGAAATATCAGACCTTGGGATCAAAGATTTAAGGGCTAATCGGAAGAGTTTATTGCGTCCAGATTGTGTACTTGTTAAGGTATTCTGTGTCTGGTTGTTTGAGTCAGACAGCTGAAGGAAAACCTACCTTATTCTGTCAGTACACGTGACAGTGAGTATTCTGAGAGCCTGTGTTACAGCTGATGACTCCTGTGAGGTAGAGTGCGAAAGTAATTGACAATTAATAATAGCACTTTCCAGGAGAAAGAGTCCTGTTGACTTCTGTTGACTGGGGAGATCAGAATTTAAACTACACTGGTCTTTGGGCCTTGTTGAGAAGAGGATTTGAAATGTGAGGAGCTTGGAAAAAGAATCCAGCTTGATGAGCTTGTAGGCTTGGGAAGTGATTGAGAGCTGCTGGAGAAGAAGGAATGCTGTACGTGTAGTCACTTTGGGCACGTGTAGCATTTGGGCAAATTCAGGTGCCTTGCCTTTTGTATTTGTTTCACAGTTTTAACGCTACCAAACTATCCTGTGGTGATTCAAATGTGACCTAGAGTTTTCTTAGCAATTGGTATGTCATTAGCAAGAATATAGTAAATGTATCTTCTGCCATGTAATACCCATATTGGCTGTTGACATCAGGTTTTTAGGAGCGTATAAAAGTGCCTGCACCTCTGTCTTCCGTATTCAGGAAAATCATGCTGGTTTTAGTGGCTTTACATGTATGAAGGTAAATGAGTTTGGGATGTAGTGTTGGAATTCAGAGGCAGGAAGATATATGAATGAAAATAATAATATTCCTCTTCTTGTGCCCTCACAAGAGAATTCTAAGTCAGTGAGTAAAAATGTCATCCTTCAAAAACATATGATGTGCAAGGACTGTGATAGAAGTGTTATGCACTTTAAGGTACCTGAGTTACAAAGCAAGCTTGTAGTTAATGGAATTATATCTATGAGCCTTTTAATATACTCAGGTTATTCTTTATCTCCTACAGAGCATTACAGAATTTGTTTCCCTGGAGGTGTCTGAAGTAAGGCTAAAAAAATCCTACCTGATCTTTAATAATCCCTCACACACGGTAATACTCCAGAAGTGTACTATCATTGTATAATTTACACTTAAATCCTTTCATCTCTGTGCTCCCACCCTCGAAAAAACCCTTCAGTGTTATACGGAGTTGCATACTTGAAATACCTTGACCGTGTTGCCAGTTTAGACTCTTTTTTCTTTTTTTCTCTTTCCCAGAGAGTAAGACTGAAAAATACATTTCTCCCACTATAGTTAATAGATTCAGGAAGTAGTTTGCAGATCAGGAAACAATGGATCTCATATAATAAAAGCACTGCCTAGGTAATTCATAAGGAAGATAAACTTGTATTGTTAAGCTTGCACATTTTACTCTTGTTTGTAGGCCATATAATGCTCTCCTGTGCTTTCTACCATTAAGCAGTAATGTTATTGCATTAGTAAAAAAGCACTGCGACTTTGACTGGCTTTCAAAAACACACACAAAATCAAATAATGTATTTCACTGAATTATGAAGAACTGCATTACTTGTTTATAACTGCTCACTTAGTTATTGCTCTCAGTGCTCCATGTTACAGTTTAATCACTGCTCTACATCTCTTGAGTTCATGCAGGCTGGTGTGAGGCAGCGAAGGGACAAAGTGAAATGACTGGCAGTTAAGTGTTTCAATAAGTCACAATACTGATTTATTTCTTTGAGGAGGAGTGTAAAGGAAACGACTGGCTGTTTTTTGTAACTGGTGCACTGCATAGTCATCAGTTGAACTGTGGAGGTCATGCATATGAGTTGAAATAGTTCTTGAGAAAGGGAAAAAAAACCCAAACCACCAGAGTGGTCATGTTGTCATCCACACTGCACACAATCTTCGTGAAGCTTCTGACATTCAGCATGTCCTGTAAAGGCAGCACAAAGGATGGGTCTGGAATCCTTTCACTTACAAGGTTTTCATGGCAAAAGAAGTTACATGAAGAATTAAAACACAGGATGTTAGAAATTATTTGTTGTCTGTCTAAGTATATACAGCTGCGAAGTTTTTAACTGTATTTAGGATGGTTTATGTGTTGATATTGCAGAATGATTAAACTAGGATGGCCCTTGGCTAACAAATAAAACCTGTCTATTTGGAATGGGGCAGTGGTATGAATATCTATGAAAACGGGACCTTTTTGGAGTACGGATTATAACTCAACTGTAGCAAAAATAGGAGTAAAAAAATTGGCAGAATTTTATATCTCTGCTTTAAAAATATTCCTAGGTATGCCTGAGATAGGAACAGATGCATTAAAGTTTTCATTGCCTGCTTTGATGTAGTCATGTAATTTTACGTTTCTCTGCCCCCCGGCTGAACTTTGTCCATTTAGTAACAATGATTTTTTCTTTCTTACCTTAAAGTGCTAGTTTTAATCTGAAAAAAAAAAATCCTTTTTAGATAGTCAAAATAATAAATGTCCTATAGCAAACCTGACAGCATTAGATGGCGTTTACAAAATACAGAAAATTCAACTGAAGTTTTTTGCTAATGATGTATCATTATTGCTTTTGCCTGATTCTGTATTCCAGCTGAACTCATACAGATATAAAATCCAGAGGAAGCAAGCAGATAGTTTTGAATGAAATTAGGTCTTTCTAAGACTTTAAACCTCCAGAGCCCACTAAAAATCTATGCTCAACAATCATTGCTTGTACAGCAAGAAAGATACCTTACCTATCAAGAGATTACTTTGGTGGGGTATTCCCTAGAAAGCCCGCTATAGCCTAGCCTACATTTCATGTTCTTTTTTTAACCTAAATCCTGAGGTTTTCAAACAATTTCATAAAACGTATGAACTAAAATGTGATGAAAATATGGCTACATACAAAAAAATAGAACTACTTTAAGAGAAGCTTTCAGTGCTGACCATAGAGAAACTTTTTACTGTCTCATGGAAAACTGCATGGCAGAAGCTGTGACTACAGAGAGAGAAAAGGTGGCTTGCTTCTTGGTCAGAGGAGAAATTTCTGGGCTTGCTGCTAAATGCGCTCTGGGGAAGTGAAGGTGTCTGTGGTATGAAATAATAAAAACAGCTCTTACCATTGCAGTGGCTGGCTGGCAAAGGAGAAGCCCCACTTTTTAATGACACTGAATTCTGGATGTTTTATGCATGTTACGTGTGCAGGATCCAGATGAATTCATGTTTCTTTTGCTGACACCCATTAAGATGGAGGTTGTGAGACCTATTTTGTCTCTTTCTCAGGGAACGTGCAAGATACAGTGATGGATGTATGATCACGATAGTTTTGGAAGATGAAGGAGAAAAGAAAGCGTGTTGTGGGCAGGAAGCAGAGCTACTTCAGCATTTCTTTTCCCTCATGCCTTTCTTCTGAGCTAACAATCCATTCGGTCTGAATACAGATCTATTCTTAATGTGTTGAACTGCATTATTTAGCCCACCACTGCGGGCCGAATTGTTATATCCCTGGAGATAAAATTGCTAACTTGATTTAATGGAGCTTTGTTGATCTAGGATTTCATTTGTATCTTCTCTTGGATATGTCCATTGTAGGTTCTTTGTGTTTATTAAGTATGGTTTTGACAAAAAAGACACAAATATACACTAATAGCAGCTACTTAGCTACCTCCTCAATGCCAGGGAGAAAGCTGTCGAGGAGACTCTCGTCTTGTAAGAAGCAGTTAGAACTTGCTATTAAGTCCTGTAGTGCCTGCGTTCGCACCACATCGATCCCTTAGAAGTGAGACACTGAAGGAGCTCATCTATATTATGTTCCCTGGCTGTGAGTAATTAACTGAGAAATACTGAAAAGAATACCTGAGTGGTTTTTTCGTAATCTGCTTAGTGGCTGCATTCTGTGCTCCTGCATGTTTTGAATACCATTTGCTACAAGGCCCAGTTGAATACCCAACCAACCGCTGGCGGTTAAAAATACTGCGAGGTGTGCTTGCCGAGAGAGAGTTCAAAATAGTCCCTTGGAAGCTTATGGATAAGGATTACACAAAAGAGAATTTGCAAGTCTGGAGTGTGTTTTTCCTACAGTATCTCTGTTTTTTGGGAAATGACTTTTTAGGTGATTTCACGTTTTGCTATAATCTCTCAGATGGAGAGCAGATTTGAGATCTACAGTCTGAAACAGATTGCAAAAGTTCTTGATGGTGTCTGGAATATTTGCAAGGTTTTAGCAGCTGATACGATGAAGATGAGTGCATAAAACAAGTAACAGCACTTATTATCTGTATCGCCGTCCCATTCCCCAAACTGTAAAGGTGGATCGGGGCCCTCCTTTCCTTCAGTTTCTCTCGGTGGTGCTAGGCACTGCATAAAACAGAAAAAAACCCCAAACTTAATGCTTGGTAGTAGAGACAGTAGCTGGTTTCTGATGAGGAAATTCCAGAATGATGGGATTCTGGGTATCAGTTAGTCAGTGGTGTCAGTATTAAGATATCATAATCTTCTATCCCTTTCTTTCCCTTTCATTAAATCGCACCATAAAAGACATTTGAGGTGAAATTTTAACAACAGAGAATAGGCTTTGGAGAACTGTGTGGCACCGCTTTAGGAGGGCAGCCTGGAAACCCGCCCGTGAAGGTACTTGTTTGGCAGGCAAGTGTGGTGATGTAGATAGAGAGGGTCAGAAATGGGATGAGTGCAAGTTTAGTGGTTTAAGAATGTTACGTATGATAAAAATGGTAATCTTTGTATTCATTCTCACGCATTTAGGAGAGACACGATGAAAGAGGCTACTAAAATGGTCTTTGCGGTAACATTTTGGGTGGATTATGAATGAAGCAAGACTGAGATTTACAGACAAGAAGCTGTAGTAATTGACTTGTGAGACAATAGCTCACAGACATGCTGCACTAACTTGTGAATCAAGCTGTTCATAATATTGTACTGAACCTGGTCCCTCAGTACTGTCTCTAAAGAGATTGGGGAAAAAAACTCATAACTGCTATAACCTCTTAGCTTTTGTATTTTCTTCAAGCACCGCATTCAGTAGACCTTTCCAGGTTAAATTTGGCGTGATGCCTGATCTGCTGCAGCTGCATGTAAGGTCTGGCTACCGACCAAAGTAACCATCTCACCTGACTTGAGTAAAACTTACCATGGGCAATATGTCTTTCTGGAACAGGTTTTTGTAGGATCATGCTTCTGTTTGAGGGATTTGTTTGTGTATTTCTTAATGGAAAAATAAGAAGTTCTGTGTTACCTTTAAAGTGCTGAGCGTTGAAAGCTTTCTGCTTGCTCACAGGTTTCTAGTTTGTATTTCCTTCCCCATAGGCATCTATTCCTTCCTAAATTATTCTGTCTCCTCAGAGCAATCTTTGGGTAAGCATGAGGGCAGATTTGCCCCATTAGCAGTATATTGTGTCAAAGCCTAAGGAAAATACCATGGTTGTGATGTAAGGACAAAAGTTTGTCTTGCCCATGTTGCCGTGTTTGTCCATAATTTATGTATTTCTTTCCTGTTAGTTTCAAAGGATTTCTTTCTAGTCAGGATTTAAATGGACCTGTTCAGTGTTTACATTTATGCAAATGATCATTGTGTCATTAGGGTTGCAACATTAAAAAGAAGTGCCAGATATTTCACATGCCTTTGAGTATTAAAGTGATTACAATTACCTACATAAAAGGAGTTGCTTTATTAATTAATTAACTTGGAGAAAAAAAGGCTAGTGACCCTCTGAAGGAATATCAATAACTGAAACATTAATTATGCAAATAAGAACTGTCTTTACTGTTCATTATTCATAGTTTAACATGAAAATTGCCTTTTAAAATAATGCTTCATTCATACATTTCAATAAATGTCCTGTCTGCCTCAGCTGTCACTTGGCTCTAGATTTTGAGACAAAGACTCTGCAGTGACATTGATACAGACAGACCACCCGTTCCCCGTGGCACTTCGTTCACGTCACCGATACCCGGTTCCTAATTGCTGGGCCGGTATTTTTTTTTTGAAGGCTTGCTCTCTGAGGCAGCTCTCCCCTTTGTGAACAAGTTCTTGCAAAATTTGTATTCAGTGAGCCTGCAGAGTTACTACATTGCATAGGTGGGAAAGGGGGCGGGGGGGAAGAAACAGCAAAATGTTTAAAGAGCTTTTGTGACTTCCTTGTGATTTCAGAACGGAGGCGGTAGCAGAGCTCTGCTGTTTGAGGCTGTTAAGTTGTGGGATTGTCTTTTTCTTTGGCGAGTCAGTAGAGGTAGTACCAAAGCAAACAAATATGATAAGGAAAACAAAGTCAGACCAGGTGGCTGATTACTCTGAATTTAGGCGCTCAGGCAACTTGCTGGTCCTTTTTCCATTTTGAAAACGGGACTATATGCCACCTGTCAAGTGCTGCAGATTGTGAGAATACTATCCTTGTGAAGAGCTCTGCCTTTTTATTTTCTGAAGTTCACAGAGTGCGCTAGCAAATTCCGATGAAGGATTTCCTTTTCACATCCCTAAAGACAACAATCAAAGGTTTCCAGGGCTACTTCTTGCTCAGGTGTCTATAAGTATTCCTACAACAAGAGAGAGAAGAGCAGCTGTGTTTTCTTTTTGATCAGCTGAAAGGCTGTACTGCAAATAATCTTGTTTTTATTTTGAGCATGCAGACAAAAAGTAGTAGCTATGCAGTCCCAGAAAATCTTTTACTCTCCATTCCCTGAAGATTCAAACATGCCTGCTTATAAACGTGGGATGTTAAGATTTCATTTTTTTAATGCCCTAGAACTTGCTATGCCAATAGTAGAAAGGGCTGATGAAGAAATATGTGTGTGTCCCCCCTTCTCTTGTAGCGTGATGAATTGTGGAAGTCCTGATTGAAAATTCTAATCACAGCCTTGCAGTCCTTCAGATCACAACCCTTGACAGTTGATTCACTCCTTTTCATGCCTGCTGCCTCTGACTGCTCCTGGTGCCTCTTATGCATGAGTCTATCATTAGCACACAAAGCATGATGGATTGGTTGGGGTACCTCTATCCTTAGAACCCGTGAAATGCTTCTTTTTCAGAATCAAAGAACCTGTGTGTGACATCGTCATGAATGAGAGAAGAAAGTAATACAGTATTGGATGTGCCTGTTTGCTGCCACTGTTTAGAGAGAAAATGATGCATTGTGGGGGATGTAAGTATACGGCCTGTTGTTTGGGTTTTTTACTCCTCTGTAGTGAAGGATGCAGAAAACCATGGATCTTAATGCGTAAGCTGAGTCTGGCAAATGCATGGAAGTTGTAATACTTTTTGGAAATCTGAACTGTAAACACTTCCAAAATTCTACTTAAAGATCAGCCTGTTTATGAAGTCTCTTTACTTCCGGTGTGATCTGATGACCGAAATGATTAGGAATAATTGGTTTTGATACTGACTGTGGACTTCATTCACCTTTGTGGGTTCTCTTCTTTAGACAGGAAACTTTTGCAAGTGTTTACGACTGCAAATGCAGATGTTAGAATTGCAAATGCTTTTATTCATCTGTGTGACTTGGCATGTAATGTTTCAGTGAACAAGACAGTTAAGTTTTGGCTCCAGTGAAAGATTGATAGGAACAATTTTCGAATGTGGTATCAAAACAAAGTGAAAATATGTCATGTTCAAATACAGAGCTCCGATGCGTCATGTGGTCTTGTAATAAATGAAATAGCACTACAAACCTGACAGATTTTCAAAAAAATGTTTTTAAATTTATGATGATTAATTTTCAAGATGAACTGCAATAAAAAAAGTGTTAGTAGATACTTAAGGAAGGTAAGGGGAAGCAGCTTTCTGAAACGAAAACAAGCAGGTAATGATAAGGCTGTCTTCACTTCTGTATCGTGCTATCTAAAATTTGTGCAGCGAGTAAATTGATATTCTGGCTGCTGCGGCTGGCAATAACAGCTACTCATGCAAGTGTAACATTTCGTGGAAATTCCACTTCTTGGATTTGTACTGTTGCTTTGTACTGGTTGTCTCTGAAATAGGAGCAACACAAAGCATAGGTAAAGATTTTCTACCAGGACCGGTGATTCTCTTTGAGCCATCAAAATAAAACAGCACTGAACCTAGTGAGAACACAGAAGTAGCTCTGTCATAGTTCCTTGAGAGAAGACCAAACTTTTCAGAAACTCAACATGTTTGTTCATCTTTAGCATCTGCCACTTGAAGATTGACAGTTAAATACAAAGAATATTGTTTGGTGAGATACAAAGTTATTTATTTAAACAGTGGTAGGTAGTATTGGGCTAAAAACATGCCTTGATACCATTTATACTTAGCAAGAAGTCAGCCATACATGCCAAGTGCTTAAGTTTAATTTGTATTGATTGAGGTTTATTTTTACCGGTAGGGTTCCCTGCTTTGCTTCTTTCCATTTCATTGTGTTTGCACAGATGCCTTGGCAATCGACAGGTGCAGGATAGCTTTATGCACCCATTAGTACAATGTAGTTGCTGGCAAACATGATTTAATGGAGTGAATGAAGGAACTATACACTGGGACAGATCCCGGTTCAGTGCAAATTGGCGTAGCTCTGTTGCGCCAGCATAGCTGTTTGAAGTTGTTCCTTCCATGCTGTTAAATTAAACCGAGTGACAATTTGCGTGTTAACTCTTTCTTTAGTAGCATTTAGTTTAACAAATACTTGCTTTTTGAGTTGCAAATTGCCAGTTGAAGACTGTATTAAGTAGATACAGGATTTTATATATACATACGCATATGCAGACTATCTAGTCAATATATAAAGCAATATATTGAAACAGTGACGTTATTTTGCTACTTATTTGAGCATGTGTTTGGCAGTTTTTCTCCTGACAAGGCCCCTTTGCTGTATCTAATGTCTCTTGTCGTATCAGTTCCTGCCAAATGCAAGAAGGTAAAATGGCACCACTCCCTAGCAGCTAGCCTTACTTTTCCTTTATTTCAAGAAACTGCATTGCTGTGAAAACTGATATAACTTTTGCTTGCGTCAGTTTGTCTGCTCTTTTAGTCAAATCTATAAAAATGTGTGTATATATATGCACAGAACTGATGTTTCAGATGTTAGTTTTAAAACTAGGTACTGAAATATTTATTTATGCCCTGGTGAGGTCACATCTGGAGTACTGTGTCCAGTTCAAGAGAGACAGGAAACTACTGGAGAGAGTTCAGCAGAGGGCTATGAAGATGATGAGGGGACTGGAGCATCTCTCTTATGAGGAAAGGCTTGAGAGACCTGGGTCTGTCCAGCCTGGAGGAGAGAAGGCTGAGAGTGGATCTGATCAATGCTGATCAATAGCTGAAGGGTGGATGTCCAGAGGACGGGGCCAGACTCTTGTCAGCGGTGCCCAGCGACAGGACAAGGGGCAACGGACACAAACTGGAGCACGGGCAGTTCCACTTGAACGTGAGGAAGAACTTCTTCGCTGCGAGGGTGCCCGAGCCCTGGCCCAGGCTGCCCAGAGAGGCTGTGGAGTCTCCTTCTGCACAGAGATTCAACCCCTCCTGGACGCATTCCTGTGCCCCCTGCTCTGGGGGCACCTGCTTCGACAGGGGTTGGGCTGGGAGATCTCCAGAGGGCCGTGCCAGCCCCTGCTGTGCTGGGATTCTGTAATTAAATGAAGCCACTACTTGTGGTTCACACTTTGGTGGGACCTGATTGTTCACAGTGTTTCTTTATATTGTTTCTATGTATTATATTTATATCCTTTTAACAACCGAGGCTGTGTTTTCACTAGCAGCTCATTGCTGTTGAAAAGGCAAGCCTTACTTGTCTCCTACACTACTCGTCTCCTGTTTTTTGTTGGGTCTCCCTTGTTTAGCAGCTGAGAAGATATTTCTATTAGAAGATAAGAGAATCTTCTTGAAAGAGGGTGTTAGGAAGGAAATGGGGTGCAGTGTGACTGCAGCGTGAGAAAGAAAGGAATGAGCTGTTACGGTGTTTTTGGACAGAAACCTAGCTTTGTCGTAGTGAGGACAAAAGTGAACTGGAGTTCAACAGGAAAAAAGTAAGCCAGAAGTATCAATGTCACGTTGTTTTTGCAACAGCCAAAATGCATTTAAAAGGAGATGTTAGGGTTATCATTAGCACTATAAACTTCTACATGGGAATGTTTTATGTCGGTAAAAAGTTACGTGGGAAATCCCAACAATTGTCTGCCAACAGTTGATTTCAGGCACTCTGAGGACACCATGCCTGCAACATCTTGTCATTTCTTACCTTCCTCATCTTCAGCAGTGGTCACTCTTCTCTGTTAAAGAAACACACGTGGTGGCCCTGGAATTTCCCCTGGTACCCTTGAGACAGTGGGTGTGTAGCGCAAAGGCAGTTCTTTGTTTATAGAATAATTGTCTATAACTTAGGTTCACTTGATAGTTAGTAGAAAAGAAAAAGTCCAGAAGCCATTTTGGTCAGAAATAATTTTAAACTGGGCTTGCTGTCTGAAGATACATCTGAATGCAGTTGTCTATTTATATTGTGGTTTTTCAGCAGAGATGCATCTCACTAACAAGGTCCCTGCTGGTCTCTATTAGGTCCCCATCTTACTGTGCACAGAGAATGAAAAAACTAAGGCCTATCTGAAGAGCTTAAGGAGCCAAAGATAAAACTAGTTTAATAAGCAAGTGAAGAAAAAAAGAAACTGAAGCAGATGAAACTCATATGCAGGTGTACAGTATGTTGTGCTTGCTGCCTATAGTGCACTTCATAATGGCTTTCAGATGCAAGCGAGTTGATTTGGTCTTCACTCCTTAATAGAAGGAATTGTTTTTATTCACTAAGATCCCCAAAGAATAACTAACATCATGCTGAAACTGCATGTTCTTTACCTCCAACCAGTGCCAGTATCTGTGCTGGGGGGTGGGGGGAAATCTGTTCTCCGCAGATGCTTGCAGCTGTGTTTTATCAGTAACCATAGGAGGAGAATGCTTGTGTTTTGTGCTTGTCTAGAGTGCATGTCACTATTCAGATGGAATCAATATTTTTAGGGGGAGTATCTTTCATCAGCACATAGATATCTTCGTGTGTTCAGTAGAGATCAGCATTACTTAGTTTCTCGGAATTAAAATACATACAGATTTCCAAAAGTTGAAATGTACTAGCTGAGACCACAAGAAATTTAACTGTGCTTCTTCTGTCATTTGCATGCTCTACTTCACACGTGAGAATCCTGGTATCTAAAACATGACAGATTATGTGCTGTATGTCACCGAATAGCCTATGTATTTACCACTTACTATTTGCAAAATGTTTACACAGTCATCCTGTGGGGGCTTGCTTATACTGGGGCTGTTTTCCAGGCCGCTAGAATGCTTTGTCCCCACTCTGGAATTGCCAATAATCCATTGACTATTCACTCTCACCAAAACCTGCTTTTTTCACAACCTTAGTTTGTTTTAGAAATGAGAATACTCTGGAAGACTTTCATGATCGTGACTGATCAGTTACACTGTGGCATTTACATTTGGATAGAATTCAAAGTTTCTTAAGCATAAATATTCACAAACATATGATGTCTCATGTGAATGTGCTGTTTAGTGATTCTGATGTCTGTTAGCACCTGACATGAAGTGACCAGAAAAGTGTATTCATTACTTTCAATAACAATTGGATTGTATCTCTTTTGCAGTTTCTGACAAGTTTAGGTCTCAAATAACCTGTAGTTGTTTACCATCTGAGCTGATAAACCTTTACAAGTTTTGGAAGGTAGTTCAGAGAACGTTTGAGTTGTGCTTAGCACGGAAGAAGTTCCTTACACAGTGGGCTGGATTATACTTAAGTGTGTGAAGCTTCACAATTGTTTGTCTTAAGGATTTGTGTTGTCTGTAGTTACACAGAAGATCAAATGGTCTAAAGGCATTAGCCAAGTAATATTTTAAAAAGTAATCTCTTTTCTCAGTTCTGTGTTTGTATGTGCTAACTTAGTTTTTTCTGGTACGTTTAAATCAATGAAATTAAATATTACATAACAGAATCAGAAAAGATTTCATGAAAGGAATATAAAGACATATCCAAATTACTCTTTATTGCCATGTAGAGCTGCAGTTCTGATATTCATAGTTGCACCAAAGTTAACTTTAATCTAGGCAGCAGGAGTACTGCTCGTGTGCCAGCTGTGAGAGCTCCGGTTTGAAGAGGCTGTGCAAGCCTGCCCACCGCTGCCTGTGCTCACTGACACAGCCTTGTCTTGGCTAGTTCAGGGTCTGACTTTGCTATATTGACACAAGCTGCATATCTGTTTAGGTTTCTCTGTAGACAGTTCTTTCTGCAGCTGGAGATTTCAAATGCAAGCTCCTCAGATTTTCATATCTACTGAAACGAAGGTAGTTTGTGGGTCTTGTGTATGGTCTTGTAGTGATCCTGCGTACGAAGGTTCTCCTCTTGCCTCCGACTGCCCGCTGGCACACAGTGATGCATTTGTCTTGGATCTCATTGACTTGTCTGGAGTTTTGCCTAATACTGGAATTGGCTTGAAGAAGAGTTGCAAGTTTTTTTAAATATCCTGTAAATATGTTTCACTAAATAGACAACGTGGTTTCTGTTTTCAAATTTTAACAAATACAGATTTCCTGATGTCCTTTGCTTGCAAATCTATGGTGAAAGAGACTTCTTATTTACAAAATCGGATTATATTTATGATCACTGTAATGCAAATACGTAACTTCTTAGCGCAAACAGAAAATACTTGTAAAACTAGGTTGATATTTGAGATTAGTATTCTGAATCCTATCAAGAAGTATCTAAATTATATCCACCACAGTGACTAACAATTTGACCTATACAGGTGCACCTTTGACTTTATAGTTTGTCAGATGTGACCTGTGTCACACCTAGGCTGTATCAAATCTGGAATCTGAAGTATGAAGCTGGAATGCATCTGTGCATGCAAATTTTTTTTTAAATTTCACTGTAAATACTTTTTATACCTTAAGAGAGTTTCCATCTGTGATGCGAGTTACCACTCTTGATATAGTTAGTAGATTAGATTAAAATTATTAGAGTATTAGAAATAATTTGAATGAAAGAGTGGTTATGCGTTTTGGACTTCATGTAAAAACTTCTGAAGATAATGGAAAGATTCCCATTGAAGTTACTGACTTTGGTCTCCCTGCGTGTTACTTCTGATACTTAAGGCTGCAGTTGTGCAGTCTAGTCTGCATGATCCCCACTGTAAGAAATGGGGATTTAGGGTTTGTCTAACATTATGATAGGTACTTTGACAAGATGAGCTAAATTCTCAGTGGAGATTTTAGTTTGCCTCTTGAATTGGAGAAATATTTTTCTTCTGAAGACTGAGTTTAGAGTATTTAATCAGGTTCTGTACGTGGTGAAATTTTCTGTTTGTTGATAGAGCAGCTCACAGACACCCTCTGTACTTGCTCAAAGGGAAGTTTGTGTACTTGAAAGTTTTGTGAAGAGGCTTCGTGTGTTTAGCAAGTTGACCGCGTAAACTCAGTGCATGTGCCTAGTGGTAATTGCTGGGAAAATGAGAAGTGCCAAGACAGCTAAATTTCCGTCCTGCTCTGCCATTGTTTGGTGGGTGGTAACGAGTCATTTTTGCAATAGGTGACTCAGTATTCTAGCTTCCTTTTTAACGTGGCAAATACAGGCAGACCGATCAAAAGAGACATTGTCAGAT
Source organism: Steatornis caripensis (assembly GCA_013398225.1). Classification (NCBI taxonomy): domain Eukaryota; kingdom Metazoa; phylum Chordata; class Aves; order Caprimulgiformes; family Steatornithidae; genus Steatornis; species Steatornis caripensis. The sequence goes on from VZSC01019646.1 coordinate 94,137, forward strand.
TACATGTGAAATCAGGATTTGTACTTTCCCAAGGAAAATGTGGATTTCTGTATATACCATTTTACAGTCCAATACTAGAGTTTATTAAATATTAAAAATGTGATCCATAATAAAAATGAGAAGAATGTATTGATATGTTCATCTTTTCAGCAGTAATCAGTGTGGCTTGTCTTAAATGGTCTAGACTTCCATTTTAACATCTAGTGACAGAAGTGGAAAGGCTGTACAAACGTATGGTGCTTTAATTGATAGGGGCAATATTAAGCTTTGAATGTCCTCTGGAGCTTTTGTCTCTGTTGGAGCACTCTCTGTGCTGTGAATCTTCCCTAATAGTTAAAGCAAATGAACTAAAATAGCCTTTGGGCTATTTTGTTGCACTGTGTTGTTGGGAAAAAATTAATCCTGTGCCATTTTGCATTTGCTGTCTGTGAATCAAACTGTGAAAGCTAATTTAAAAACTTTCGCACTTGGCTTGAATGAGGACTGCCAGTGCTTGGAGAATGTTAAATTGAATGCAATTAGCTCGAAGTGGGCTAGCGTAGATATACCCGTCAGCCTCAAAGGACTCAGGCTTAATGACTGCTCTGATAAACTAACACGGGGTTACAGAAAAGAATTTGAAGGCGTGAAGTTACTACTAAAAACTTACCCTATATAAAATAGATCTTTGAAACCAAAATAGTTTGTATACCTGGGGGTGGGGAGGTGATGAGGCCCTGTGGAAAGTTAGATACAGTGCTGTGCTGCATCTGTGAAAGGGAAACGAAACAACTGATGGACCTGCTCAGAAATTCTAAAGGCATAAATAATGTATTTGTAAGTATAATACACTGTTACAGTAATAAAGTACTATGTATGGTCTCTGAAGTAGTTGGTTGTCATAGATAGTTAAAGAAGAGGCAGCTGATACAGCTATGGTAAAGTCCTGGAATGTTTTAGGGAGTGATGGCTGTGCTGGTGCTAGGGTTTTAGTTTGGAGAAATAATGTGGTTTTGAAGTTAATCTCTTAATTGGGCCTGTTCGTCAAGTGCTGCATCAACCTGTAATGGGGATGTGAGGTCCAAATTTAATTGCTAAAGTGAAATTTCATGCTCGGTGTGGGAACTTGGAGTAGCTTTCAGACTGGACATGAGCAAATCTCTCAGACTGCAGATCCTCTAGAGCTAGGGATTTTAGGGAAAGGATTGAAGAAGAAAAAGGCGAACAGCTGAAGCTGTGAGAAGAGTTACCTACAATAACACTAGCTGCTACTGTAAGTACAGTGCCTCTTCTCTTGGAAGATGGGATGTTTGTCAACCACAGTGGACTGTGTCTTTTGGGATGCCCTTTTTCCACGGCAACATGTCAGAATATGTGTTTGGAGCTCATTCAAGACCTTTCTTCTTTTTCCCCTGTTTGTGGAGGTTTTTTTGTTCAGTTGGGTTTTCGTGGGTGTCTTTTCCTCCCCTCTTCTATTTCTTGGAGAAGGCTGCCTGCAGAGTTCTATCTCCAGGAGCTGAGTGAGGTCTCAGCTGAAGTTACTCTATGAGGATTGTGCAGCCACTGAACTTCCTAGTGGAGAGAGACCCTGATGGAAAACTGAGAAGAGCTGAGTGTGTAAATTGGCATTTTACATGTCATGCATTCTTATGTGAGCAACATGAATTGCACAGACAATAGCAACATTTTTAGTTAATGAGCCCGGCCATAAGCACTACTCACATTTAATGTGTTTATATGGGGTAGCATCCAGTCAAAAACTTCCATTAATTCTTTTTGCATGAATATTGTGTGCATGAATGCATACGTTTATGTGTGGATTTGTATATATGTGTACGCTATTAGTGTGTGCAGCGTTAAAGCGTATATAGTAAATCAAAAAGAACCACTGAAAAAGTTTCATTATGCATGTAAATGTATTCAGCAGAAGACTTAAAATAGCTCTTTAATGGAAAAAAGACAAAATTATACCATTTGACATGAAGAATCTATTTTGAACTATAGTTTATGCACAGTCTGTCTTCTGCCTTTCCTTTCTTGAAATTGTTGCCCGAAATATTATGGTGGCATACAAAGGCTTTGCTTTAAGTTTAATTTTAAATTTAATTTGCCTGAATGTTGTCAGGATATCTTTTAATAGACAGTAAAATTGGAACTCGGTAATATTTGGCACTCAGTTTCTATAGAAATGGCATTTAGGATATAACTTTGGACTCAAGTAAAATAAGATGGAATTACACACATTGATGATGATTTTTAAACATTTTCAAGAACATGGAAATGTAATTCCTGCCTTGATTTGGTTAGTTACATGGGCAGCAGCGGGGAGAGTTTGTAACAGTTGTATCGAGATAAAGCTGTGAATGAACTTTTTGGATCTGTTAATCCAAATTTTCTTTAATGGGTAAAAATAGAATCAAATTACTGCACATATAAAAATCTGGGAGTCACTGAGCTTCAAACAGAGTTATTCTTCCAATAATGTTCTGAATATTCTCATGTTTGGTCTTGAGTAGGCTGGCAGAGGGTTAGTTTGTTGCTAAAAGGCTAGGCATCCTCACCTGTGTTTGCTGGTGATCTGGTGACACCAGTTGTTTTTAGTTACACTTCAGTCCTGATAGGAAGGCTGTCTTGCTAAAAAAAAAAAATTTAAAGGCTTTTATTAATATGAAGTGTTTGCTTTGAGTTGTTCAACTTGTTAATACATTTGTTACCAATATAACTTTCTCTTAAATTACAGCCAACTTTGTGGAGATTTCTTGAAGGTCACTGTGGATCTGTCTCTCTTTTACTTTCCTCACATTGTTTCCGAGCCATTCAGCTCTGACGAGGAGGCGCTCCTGGCCTCGTGGTGCTGACTCTGGCACAGGTTCGGTCCCTGCGGGTGGACCCAGCCAGCAGAATCGATACGCTTGCTTCTGCTCTTACCAGAGCTGTAGCATTGTAGCAGAGTAAAGCATAAGTCACAACGGGACGTCTCTACTGTGGGTGTCAAGGCATGCGTTCCTTTCAAAGTCATCAATCTGGAGAAAATAAAAGGAAAATAAAACCCCATCCAGAACATAGACAGAGATCCTGTCTTGTTTATCTGAACCAGAGGCTGTATTGCAGGTGTTCTGAACTTGCCCTCGTGACCCCTCTATCATCATTTTGGGCAGCTACAGGGTTTTGAGCTCGCCTCCTTATGGGGAAACTAAACTGGCAGACAGTCTTGCCGCCTTCAACCACTCTGCTCCTCGGTGTATCGCGGCGCTGGATGTGCACAGCAGCACAATTTTATTCCCAGTTGATTAGTTTGGTGGGGTCACCCCCAGCTGCTTGACTTGCCAGAGCTTGTAGAACCAGTACCAGTCTACCCTGCTTTCTCATCAGTGCCGTACGTGAAATCAGCTGGTTCAGGAGTGACCGTGGGACTATGTCTTGCATGCTGGGTAGTGGTAGGTAAAGTACTACTAGTCTTTAGTGGTGTGTAATTTGTAGAGAGGAACCAAGGACATCAGAGAGAACCTGTTTTTCTTGGCTGGATGTCACGTTTCATAAGTCTTTGGCTCAAAGATGGACTACTGTGGTTTTGTGTGGTTGGTTTTATTTAATAAAGCAGTGCGTTGCTTATAATAGTGGAAGCCTTCTGAGAGCAGTCAGGGCCTCAAGACCATGTTTTGTCTTTCCAAGCACTTTTTGATACTGCTTTGACACAGACCTGGAAGTCACAGTTACAACTGGACCTCCTGTTTTTCTTTCCTATCCTTCTCTGCCAAAGTCTTGTTTGAGAGGTAGTCGCTTCTGCCAGACTCTTACCACAAAACGCTGAAATAACTTTTACAGGAGTAGGTGCTGAAAGAATGCAGTTTGCAAGAAGGCGTTGCAATATGGTTGTGGTACACCTGTGTTGCCTCTTTTTCCTGTGTGTTATTATGCACATATGTACAAATGTAAATGACTATTAAAGAGCCAAGCACATCGGTAAAGAAATGCTAAATTTATGCTAAACATTGTCCAGATGGAAGATAACTGAATGCAGAATTGTGTATGCAGTCACATAGTAACTTTTCTTTCCACATAAAGTCTTGGGACATACTGTCAATGTCCATAGGAAACTTAGTGAGCAAGGTTGGAGGAGGAAGGGGTGATCTCATGCCTCAGGGCAGCAGTACAAGGTTTTGGAGATTGAACTGTACGTATCATTGCTTTTCCTGTGTAGCATGCAAGACGTGAGCTCCAGTAAACATACTTTGGTTTGGTAAAGCTACAAGAAGCTAAAATGAGAATTATAACAGGAAATGTCAGACAACTTCAGCAACACATGATGTTACCGAGCACCATTATAATTAAACTGAAATACCTCATCAGTAACCAAAATAGCAAAACCTCTACAAAAATGAGCAAGACAACTAATAAAATTCTCATAAGAACCATTAGTTTTTACTCAAATTTCATTGGTGTCTTTTGGGCTACTGTAATGTCAGTTTCTTTGGATGGATTACCTGAGTTAATGCAATAAATATCATGAATTGTAGCTACTGTGTAGCCAGATGTAGCTTCTCTGTACCTATCCCAGAATCCCAGGATGGCAGGGGCTGGCAGGGCCCCCTGGAGATCCCCCAGCCCAACTCCCCCGCCAAAGAAGGTGCCCCCAGCGCAGGGCGTGCAGGAATGTGTCCAGGTGGGGTTGAATCTCTCCAGAGAAGGAGACTCCACAGCCTCTCTGGGCAGCCTGGGCCAGGGCTCGGGCACCCTCACGCCAAAGAAGTTCTTCCTCACGTTCAGGTGGAACTGCCCGTGCTCCAGTTTGTGCCCATTGCCCCTTGTCCTGTCGCTGGGCACCGCTGACAAGAGTCTGGCCCTGTCCTCTGGACACCCGTCCTTGAGATATTTGTAAGCATTGATCAGATCCCCTCTTTGCCTTCTGCAGAATAAAATGAACTACTACGAACTAGTATAAAGTGTTTTCTGCAACTGTGGTTGGAAATAAATCCAGAAAACTCTTACAAACATAGCTGGCGAAAGAGGCAATATTTTTAGCCGGTGAACTGAACTATTGTTTTCTGGCCTGATACCATGTCAATAGTCTTTTTTTTATTTTTCTTTTTTTTAATTGACTTTGTTGCTAAGCACTGTTCTGTACTGTTACTATTACCAATATAATAATCAGTAATCTGCCCTTCTTGCTGTGTTTTTGGAAGAAAAGATATCTGAAGATGGAACTCGGTATGCATATCTTTCAAAAAAAATAAACACCTCTATGCTCTTATTAAAGAACATGATGTATCTTGTGCTATTTAAAATCTAAGGGTGAAGAATCACTGCAGATGATACTGTGGAAAGGCTTTGCAAGAGGAGGGCAATCAAGTAGGGATAATTAGAGTTACTATTTAAATATACAGAAAGCGAAAAGCTTATCTGGAAAAGCAGAGCGAAGTTATAACAGCGTAAGACTAATGTAAGAATGATTTGCAAGCAATAAAATCACATCTCCCTGAATTTGTAAGTACAAAATAATAAGCAATATTGAATAATGGAGACTGTAATAGTCTGGGTTATAAACCCAGTGGTATGTGATTTTTACCATTAGCTCTTACCTGAAGGGGATAGATTGGTTTAGCACTGATAGAGTTGAGCTATGTGAGGATTACAGATATCTGGAATGTGTGTGCAGTAAGGGACAAGAGTAATTGCTCAAGATAATCTCCTAGCAGTTAACTCAGAATAATGATACGAAGCTGGCAGAACCTCTGTGCTCAGGTTTTACTTCTTCTTCCGAATCAGTCTGAATGTATAAACACCTCTGGGGGAAGGAGAACTGGTGTCATTTAAAAAGTTTGATGAAGAACAGAAGAATGTGCTGTTAAGAACAAATCCTCTTTGGCAGAGAAATAGGTAGGATGGTCTTCAAGTTCTTAATCATCTCGGATTTTTGTAACACTGTCATTATTTTCATTAATTAACTTAAGTGGGTAACACAAACATCACATCTCTTCCAAAACTGATATTATTGCTGCCTGCTATTTAGTCTGTGGAACTGAAAAAACCAAAACAAACCAAAATATTAAAGTGACACACAGGCAATAACTTCATTGAATGCTTATTTATCCAAGCTGCTTTAATTGGACGTCGCCTACAGTCTCACCATATTGCACTAAGAGCCCGTCTGATTTCACAAGCTGGACAAGGGCAGGCCTGCCTAATGCTGAGCATTGCGAGGAAGCTCCCAAGGCGCTGCTGGAAATGCTGTAATTCAGGAGCTGGCGTTCTTCCCTGGGGCTTAGCCTGAGGGCACGTGGCTGCCAAGGGTGCCCTGCTCAAAGGAGAGAGAGCGCCAAGGGCCTGACCATGGGTAGTCATTTGAGTTCCTACGGCCCTTTCACAAGGGCATGGGTGCTTAACCCAGCGGTCCTGGCTGCCTTCCAAGTGGAGTAATTAAATAATGCATTCCTAAATTCCCTTTCATTTTAATTGGATTAAGTATTCTTCACCTTTTGGCTTTAAAGTCAGCTGGCTAAACAACTGAGTTTTTCATTATAGCAGTGTCTTTATTTCAGATTGGGTTGTATTATCATTGAATACAATGTACGTTGTTTTCACTGTACCAGATGTTCCGGGAGAGCAGTGTACAAGGTAGCTCAACATTTTACTTACATTTTAAATTTATTTTCTTTGCTGTACTGAAGTGCACTCATTTGATGGTTATTCCTGCTTACTCTCTCAACTTCCAGGCCTTGTTGAGACTCCGTGATCAAAGATAGTTTATAAAAATGTTTTAGATCTCCACTGCACCCAGAAAACCTTCTGTGTGCCTGTGAGTGCAACTTCCATCTTATTTGTGTAGTCAGTGAAATCTGGGGCACCGCTGAAAGTTTAGTCTTCAGCGTGTATTCTAATGTTCACCTGGTCACTGAGATTGCTTAGTACTATTTAGGAACAAGCTTGTAAACAAGGGAATCTGTGCTACATCCTCTCTAAAATACGGCTTGGTTTCTAGTGTTCCAGTAACTGCTGTTCAGGTACTGGAGCCTAAGTAATTGATTTTCAGCGCATGCTGTCGCGCAGCATTTTAAAACCCAGGCTGCGCTGTTGATGCATGCTGTGATTCTGCAGAAATTTTAATTAATGAATGAGGATATCCAGAAGATGTATGAAACGATGAGAGTGAATACATGGTTTAAATCTGAGAAGTTGATTTGTGGATAGTACAAGTCTTTGATAGGGATAGAATACAGATGAGTTCACTTAACAGTTCACCTGGCCCTAATGATACCTACATTTAGAACTCACCACTGGCCTGTAATCAGAATTTTTTTTTTTTTCCTGCATAAAGTGGAATTATGTTAGTCAATTCGCATTAGCCAAGTCTGAATTCTGTGTCTGGTTGGATTTAGTTGCACTCTACTGATGACAGGGCTCCATTTGGCTTTTTGTTTGACCTGATATGTGCATCTTTCTTAGTGCTGTCAATCTTCTCTTACATTGCTCAGTGAACCCCTGTTACTGAAAATCCAAGATCCATAACCCTTTATTAAATTATAGAGTACATTTCTTGTACCTGTAATATTTACCTTTGGGCATTAGGACTTTTTTTCCTAAAAATAACCTGGTACAGGATTTTGTGGGAGTTTCTTACTCTGACCTCTCTGAAAACTCTTGAAAGAAAGAAAAAAAAAAAGGCACAAGATGACATCCAGGCATATCTTTGTGGGAAAGTCTTAAAAAAAATAGTAGTAGAAAAGACTACATCTGGTGTTTTGTTTTTATTTTTAGATTAGGGAGTGTATTTCTTGTAAGTGCACAGCAGTCTTTTAAAAGAGGAGGACCCCACCTATATTATGGACTGTAACTGTGCTTTCTATAGCATTCTGTTCACTTGCTCTGTATTAATTCTAGAGGACTGCTCTAAACTGGCATAGAGCCTTTTCGTTGTGGACTTGATTTTGTTGGTATGCAAAGAGGGAGGGTGAAAACAGCATCCTGTCTTTCATCCTTCTGGATGAGGATTAATCATGATCACAGCTGCAGAATAATGCAGATCTTAGCTGCTGTGGTCAGAGAGTGGGAAGGGACAAGGGGTAGGGAGAGCAAAAGACAGGCTGGCTGTACTTCCACGTGCCCCTTCCACCCTCGGAGGCACTGCATTTAACAGAGGAGTTGCAAGAAGCAGATACTCAGAAACTGTTTTCCTTCCATTGACTTAGCAGATCCCCTTGTATTTCAGTTTATGCTTGCTGTCTGCCAGAAGCGTTCCTTGACTTCATGCACACTGTCCGTTACTACAGGATACAGCACAGTGCCGTATTCACTATAAGTAAACACACAGATTTGCTGTTGCCCCAGCTTACTTTTTTTTTTTTTTACTAATTTTCACGCGTCTTGTGTTTTTTCCTTTAATCATAAAGAATGCATTCAGTTTGCCAGTAAGACACACAAAGAGTTTTTGCATGGCTTGTTTTCTTGATGATACATTAGGCAATGGATGCTGAAATGCTGCTGGCTCAAGTGTACACAGATTCAGACCAGTGACTTCTACTGTGTCTCTGTAGATAGCCCCTAAATGCCTTGCAAGTCAACTGTTTCTTAAATGGATAAAAGTGTGCTAATTCCTTCAAGGTAAATCAGAAGGATTATGACATCTAGGAAGAAGAAACTGCCAGACAGCTCATGAGCAATGTAACTAGGACTGACCCAGTAGCATCTCTAAAGCTTCCAGTAAAATTGCCTGAGGAGTCTGCCAAGAAGCCAGATGCTGCTGCTGGAAAAATACCTTCTGTAGCTTGGCATTTGTCCTGTGATTGCTTCCAAGACAGAATAAACTGTAGCATGACAGTAGAAGGTGAATGGTTCCTCACTGCATGCTACTTGGGTGATTTTAAAAAACGTTCAGCAAATAAGCATGGTTTTGTGATGTGTTACGACTCGTGCAGGTCCATATACTCCTTTAGCTGCTTAACAGTTCCCCATCTAAATAATCAAGAACGTGGTTTTTTCCCAGACATTTTAGCCTGGCAGTGGCTTAATTTTTTTTTTTTCTTTTAAGCAATTCCTTTTACAGGATCCCTGACCTGATCGCTTAGGCTTTGATTTCTAAGCGTGTGATGTGCTCACGTAGACCTCTCTAGTTGTATGGTTATAGCAGAGTGGAGACCGGTGTCTTTCCGTGTATGATGCAGAAAACAGCATCTGGCCCACGCAGTTTCAAGGGTTAGCTTGTCGAGTGAGGGGTTCCCCCCCCCCCCCCCCC
>VZSC01019646.1:103476-181060 GCA_013398225.1 Steatornis caripensis
GGGGGTCCCCCCCCCCCCCCCGGTATATTTTCCAGCTATGGGAACACTGCTGTCTTTTATTAATTAGAAACACTGCTGAATCTGACCCATGAACAGAAAATGCATAGAGCCTGACTTCTTATGGGAGGCGCTTCCTCCCTTTTAAAGTGATTAACATTCTTACTGATACACAGCAGAGGCGTTTGTGGAGCAGTGTATAACATGATCAGATACAAGGCACTGCATTCACAAATGAGATAAGAACAGATAAGTGAATTCCAGAAAATTATTCATGGTTTGAAATTTCTCCAGGAACATCTAGCAGCCATTCTCAAATACTTCTGTTTGGGATCGTTCAGAAGTCTGCCTGCTCTCTGTCTTAGGAGTCGCGTGGAATTGCCTTCATGAGTGACATTGCTCGTTTGAAGACTGGAGTATTTAAATGAATTGTCAGGAGTATTTCTGTAGCTACTCTTTTACTAGACTATTTAAAATATTTGTTGGTTGTGGAGCAACGGTGTAAAAATAATTTTTACTTGTATGTGTAAATTCATGCTTGCAGTCCCAGAATGCTTTTTGCTTTTTCCCTTTTGCTCCGCTAGTCAATGAACTTTGGTAGAAGTCTGGTGTCTGGGTTTGATGTAATAAATCAAAAGTCCGTTTACAGCAAGATGAAGTCCTCTGATTAGTGTTCCTGCTACTTAACTGTCAGGGAACAAGGGCTGAATGTTGAGAAGTACCAGTGAATAAGGATCCTGGCATAGGGGTTTTTTGTTGTTGTTGGCATTAGGAAAGTTTGCTTTGGTTTGCTGTAGTGTCAGAAAGCATTCAGAAAACTGAAGGCCGCGATGTATAGGTTAACTCGTGTCACTGAGCAAATCTCAAAGGAACCTGAAAAAGTAGGTGCAAAATTCACGTCCGTTGAGAAGGCCGGTATAAAGCATCGCCTCAAACTCCACTTCAGATTTCAAAGTATAGCTTAAGTTGGATCTTGTGTAGGTATTGTGCTTTTTGTATTTTGTTCAAAATGAATGAGAGGGCGAGTCCCAGTTCAGTCTCACTTGCACTATTAAGAAAGTAATCTTGAAATTTTAAAAAAAAAAGAGAGCTGAATTAAGATAATTCTGTAAAGGACAGGAGACTAATAAGTTGTCTTCAACTTACTGTGCCACTTAAAAATATGCTGAGCTGTCCAGCATGTGAGACCTTTAATTCCATAACCTTTTCTTCCAATTAGAAGGCACAGATTCTGATTGTGAGGTATTTGCATTTAAATATAAAACGCGGTGTCTCTGACATTGCTTTTACCTTCTCCCTGGTGATGCTCCTGACTGCATACTTCCTCTCCTTCAGTGTGATGATTGCACCACCGTGCTTTAGTAATCATTTAACAGCTCTAATTACAGAATACTGTGATCCCAACTGTGTACTTTGTCCTTTTTCCTTTCTTGTTCTTCACTCTCTTTCTTTGGTGTCGAGAGGATCGCAAAAGAGCTGTTCTTCTGCTTGCAAAAATAAATTCCAAAGGCCCTGCTTTGGTAATGTACAGATTTGCATTTTCTTGTTGCGTTAGAGTTAATGACATAGAATTTTAGGCGTACAGGGGTCGGTTGGTGCGGTGGTGTTTACATCAGTCACACCGGCATAACTTCACTGACACTAATGCAGATACACCAGCATAAAATTGGTGTAACTCCCAACTCCATTAAAATCAACGGAGTTACACCAATATAAGTCAAATGTAACGCTATTGATTTTGTGCTGGGTGTGACTTTATTGACTGTAATGGAGGCAAGGCAGTTTTCTGCGAGTGGAACTCAGATCGCAGTCAGGCTGTGCCTGGGCAGCATTTGTAGGAGTTGAGTGTTGTTTCTTGTTTGTTCTTACACGGTGTTATCAGAAAATCTGTTTCTTTTCTGCTTCAGGGTCGGCAACGTAGTAATCTGGGTAAAGTCTCAGCGTAACGCAATTCACGTAGGAAAAGCATTTAGGTAATTCAGTTTCACTGGGAGCACAGGGAATCTCTAGTCCAGTCTGAACGACTTTCCATGTTACCTGGTAACATAGCAGCCTCTTGGTGTCGAAGGAATGATGTGAAGTTTTTAAGCCTGTTTCATTCAGTGGCAGCGCTCTTGTTTTACGTAATACTCTGCAAAAGCTTACAAACAGCACTTTGAGTGGAGTTCTGCATCTCGGAGCAGAAAAATATACTTAAAGGAACAACGTGTGTTGTATTTATACCCTAGCACACAGGGGTTTTGTTACTTGTTTTCAACTCACTGAGCTGGAGCCACATTCCCTGCTACACGGGCAGAGGAGAAGCAAACGTGAGCCTGCGTATCGCTACCTTCCCAGGGTCCGGTGGGAGCGTGCTGGGAAGTCCGTGTGCATCTCACCTTTTCCAGGACTGGCTTGTTTCATTCAAGCATGCAAATGCGTTTGTCCAGCAGACTTGCATGCTTTCTCATGAAATTGAAGAAACGTGGAGCTGCCATGACTGTTTTTAATTGTAATTTCCGTTTTGATTTCTAGCCTTTAATTTTCTGTGGCAATAGATTTGGGGTTTGATTCTGTCCCTTCTAGCCTTGCGAGACTCCTGAAAGGAGTGCTACTCACGTTGCCCGATGATGCTCCCAAGCATACTTAGCTCAGAGAAGAGGTCGGTGTTAACAAAACTGTGGAAGGGGAGCTAAATGTTATTTCATAGAGTTGAAGCTGATACCTGATTATTGGAAATGAGACTGGGACCCGCTGGAGGGAACACAGCGGCACTGGAATTACACAACACTAGGTCTGGCCAGCGATAGAGCCGAACAAGGGAGAGCAGCAAGTCCAGGTTCTCAGTGCTGGGTGGTTTTATGTTTGTTTTCTTTTTTTTTTTTAAATACAAGTTTTACACTGTGATTATAGAAATTCTTTTAAGAGAATGAATTTCATGTTGAAAGCATGAAAAGACAAAATATAAATACTTTTCTATTATTCTTTAGCAACTGACTGAAATCTAGCAGTTTTTCTTAGATGTGTCTGAATATCCTTTGGCAGGGAAATGATGAACCGACCTTACATAGTTTTTCCTGAGTGTAAAACGGCATACTTTGAAAGGATATTTCAGAAATTCTGTTGCAGCAAGGTCGATGTCTTCTGTTTTGCCTTTGTTTCCACAATGCTGTCCTCTATAATATGAAATAGAAACTGTAATACCAAAACGAAATGTTAGTAATTTCCCATTAAAAATGTTGATGAAGTCAATTCATTCCTGTGAAAAGTGTCTTTTTAATGCAGCCAGCATGCTTTGTGACTAGAAAATTCACAGCACTTCTGGTGAGTAATTGTTGAGGTGGAGGGTAGTACTCTCCACTACATGGAGTGATTTCCAGGAGGAATTTTCGTCATTATTTCTGCTGTCGTTGGAATACTAATAAACATCTTACTTTGGAAATATTTTATAGGTCAATTTTTTTGGCAAGATGCTCTTCTAGTGGTGTATCAGCTTCAGTGGTGCCATTTACACCATCGGAGGAACAGGGTAGCGTGCCTGAAAGATCCCCTAGAGACAGAATAATGAAGCATATTGTAAGCCACAATAAATTTAATAAAACATGTAATTGGCCTTAGTTACATGTAGGTTTCTTAAAAAAAGCTGCTGCTTGTTTTCAGGAGAGAAGTATTTTATAAATACAACTAAACAAATAGCAATTATATAAAATGGGAAATGAAATGTTATGGTTTGAGTACTGAGTAGTTTTCTGATGGCAGAAGAATTAAAAAGGGTTAATTGGGAAGTATTCTGGTATCTCACTACAAACAGCGTAATAAAGCACATAAATCTCCTTCCTTTGTCTTACTAGATAGAAAATCAAGAGGTGGAGAGGAGTACTTGCTCATTTTAGAGCACACTAAACTAAGTATGAAATCTGGAGGTGGTTGTGAGTCTTTGCAAACTGTGTAACTTGGGGAGGTAGTAGAAGAAACAGGGTGCCAGGTTTCAGAGCAGCATGGACTAGATAATGTCCAGAGGTCCCTTCCAACCCCTGCCATTCTGTGATGGCAGTTTGCAAGGGGAGATCCGAGGAGTTAAACAGGGCACTTGGCTTTCCACGTGTCTGCTGAGGGAACGAATTTTTGTGTAGGATCTCAGCTTGCGCATGTGAACAGTAAGCTTCCTTTCACCTTTGCAGGCTACAGAAATACCAGTAAAGACATTGCAGGAAAAAGCAGTGATTGACATGTGATGCCAGGAGAGAGCCTCATTTGACTGTGTCGCTAGAAACAGTGTATTACGCTGTTCCGTGGGCAAATGGCAAAACTACAGAAGAGGGGCTGGGCACATGCAACAGTCTAATGGAGACTGTTTTCTTTTGCAGCCTAGCCAGAATTTTAATGCATCACCTGGCTTAGATTTTGCTGCTGAACACATTGTAGAATTTGCTTTGATGAAGCATATAGAGACAGCTTCGCCTCTTTGCTTTTCTTTTCCTCCTCATTTTCTCCTGTGTGTCAGTATCTTAGACTCTCACTTTTACCTTGTCTTCCTCATTTTCTGGCTCGTTCTTGCAGGCCTTATTAACTGAAATATTTCAGTGGGTTTTGGACAGTCCCTTGGGATTCCGTTTGGAAGAGTGTAGATTGTAATAGATTAATACCCTGATACCAAGTAGCTTCCCCCAGGATGTTCACAAGACCTGACCCTTAGGGAAATGAGCTGGTGAGTAGAAAATAGCGCGAGCAGCTCCCCAGGATTTCATGGCCTCCTCTCTCTGGAGGATGTAAAGGGCACTGTTAGCAGGATGGGTTTTTCCACCATCCGCTCATGTGCGGTCCCGCTGAAGTTCTCCATGTTGGGGTTCATGGTCAGGTGAGGAGTTGATGAGTAACATTTTTCTCCCTGGATCGCAGGCCTTTGTGCTGGAACGGATCTCGTTTTTCCAGGATCACAGCACTTTTAAAATAATTTTGTCACTTACGTTTTGCCCTTTTAGTACGTTTGGGCTTTGTTTAACACTCTCAAAATCACGGGCATCAGCGTTCCCTTGCAGATGATTGTATTGGGTGCTGTGGAGGAAAGGAAATTGTTTGCAAGACTGCAGAGGTATAAAAACAAGAGCTAAGGGTGGTAGCATGGTCTTTGTTTTCTCAAACCAGGGTTTGGGAGGTACGATTCTCTTCTCCAATCCCACTTTGGGGCTGTGGAGAACTTAAATACCTAGGGAATGCCGGGGTGTAGTTGCAAATCCTTTCTGAGCCCGCTTTTCCTTTGTATAAGCAGATGGAAACTAGTTTCAGGGGAGGAACTTCTTAAGTTTTAAAGCCCTGAAGAAAATTCATAAATTCATGTATTTTAAAGCCAGAGGGGAAGTACTATGATGATCTGGCCTGACCTCCTTCATAACTTGGGCCAGGGGAAGTCACCTAGTAACCTGTTCATGAGCTCGCTCAAGCGTGGTTGAAAAGACAAACTATTTGCCAGAAATTGTTTTACGAACGCGTGGGGGACGCGGGTGGAGCATGGGACTAATTTCCCTGCGCACAAAAGGTGCAAGCTGTGTTTATCCTAACTGCAAAGTGAATTTACAAAAATTTTTTTTTTTTTTTCTCTAAGGCTTTAGGTTTTATGCTGGTGTAGGAGTAACACAGAATGCAGGCTTAAGACTTGTCCTGGAATTAAAAGCCAGTTAATTCCAAAGTGCACTGATTGTGTTCCTGCTGTAGGCACTTAATAAGGGAACGGAAAATGTCAGTATTTTGTTAAAACGAAGAGCTCTGAATCCTCTTTAGGAAACGCTGAGGCATGCACTTCATATTGTAATAGCTGCAACAGTAACAAGGCGCACAAGATCATTAGAGTGGATATGTGTAAGATGATGGATTTTTTTTTTTTTTTTTTTAAATGCAGCTACCCAAATTTTGTCTTTAGAGCAGGGAGAGAAATGTGGCAGAACTGATCAAAGAAAATAGCATCTCATTGATAAAACACATGCTGCAGTAACAGCACAGTTGGAAGACTGTAGTATTTAACAACGGTGACCTAGATTGGAGGAGACAATAAAAGCTGTTGCGGTGAATAGCAGATTGACTGCCATTCTCATCTGGGTAGTAAACGGCTGAAATATGGACAGTATATGAAAGTTTACTAGTGCAGCTTACATAAAGCCCTATACTTTTGGGGCAATTGTCTCTGTAGCAAATTCAGCTTGACCTATAGGTTGCATCTGACAGATGTGCTCCTTCACAAAAATACCTATTACTCTATTAAGGATCTGTGAGCCTGTGAGAGTATGACCTGATTAGGTTTCAAAGTAAATCAGTATGTGAACCTGTCCAAAAAAAGACATGCATTTATTTTAAAAAATATTACTCAGTGGGATAGCCTCGAGGGGATATAGCTTTTCTGGAGAGTTTCAGATGAGATAGCAGTCATGTGTTGTTATTCTAAGGTACTCAGTGCCATTTAGATGCTATTATTTCAGCTGTCCTGTTGAAAGTAGCTGACAACAGGAGATGGCATTCTTGATGCTCTGTACCCACAACAGTCTTCTAAGACATTAAAACTTTCTTAACTCTTGACCCTGGAGGTATCTTGCATTTTTATTTAAATTTCTTTTTCCTTCGTTTTGTTTTCTTAATAAATGAACCTGTTATAAATATTTTACTTTTGTTAAGTGGTTCACCTTGGTGCTTCTTGCAAAGTTGTGCAGTTAACCTTTAGGTAGATACAAATCCAAATTCTAGAAAAATAAACTGTTAATCCAGCTGTGACTTGAGAGATGCTTTAAGTGAGTGCCATTGAGCTGTAAAGACTGATGCATCCCTACTGTGCTGTAAAACTGAATATTACTAAATTGGGTTGTGTGCAGGGGGAGGGGAAGGAGATGGGGGTTGCGAGGGACATCTGTTCTCCGCAGCGCTTTCCTCCCTGTTTGCTGGGGGGGATTTCAAGCGTAAGTGAAGAACGACTCCGTCGAGGGTAGGGTGAGGTGGTTCCCTCGCAGCGCAGTGACTGCATGGATCTGTGCCAGGGCGCAGCAGTCCCTGCACGCGGTGTCCCACTGCGACTGTGTGCGGGGGAGAGACCTCTCCCTGTCCATGGACCTGGCCAAAGAGCGCTTCGACGCTCTGATGGAGTGTCAGTTTGGGGGCTGTTACCTTATTCCTTTTCTCTCTTTGATCAACCTTCATTTCCTTTCTCAGTTTCTACTGTTTTCTTAACTAAGAATATGAATCAAAATGCTTTAGGTCTGTTCAGGTGTTCCAAGAAGGTCTGTTTAGCAAGCACTGCAACTTTGATTTTTAAGTTGCTTTGTTCTTCCTCCGTTTTGCTATGCGGCACTTACTCAGACTCCATAGAGGAGGGACAGGGAATTTAGTATTTCAAAATCAGTTCAGCAGATTTTGAACAGCTATCTTTGAATATTCTGTAATACACATACAGATTTGAAGAGCTTATTAAAGAAAGCCCCTGACACACTTCAGCGATATTGTATCACTTCAGATGGTACATGGCAATGTAATGTTACTGAAGCATTTAAAAAATGTTAAGAAACCCTGGATTTGAAAGTACTAGTGAGTTCACAGCCCTTACTGTGAAAAATGATTTAAACTGTCAAAATTACTTCAATGTTTGCAGTGTATTACTTTCCTGAGTTACAGAGAAGGGGCATTAGTAAATAACTGTAGTTAATCTCTGGCCAGCTAACCAGCTGATATGCTGGGTTAATTTCTTTATTAAATGCTTACTTAATAACTGGGCAGCTGTTCCGACAGACCAGATGGACTTCACTGTGATTGTGCTAATAATGAGAACTTTTTCACAAAAAGAAAGAGCAATAAAAGGTGCATTCAGTGAGGGAGCATCATGACAAATGGCTTCGGGACGGTATGGTCCTCTGCCCTCAACAGACTGGCTGAAGTAGGTGCCTCATCCTTCAAAGCAAGAAGGACCAGCAGTAAGAATTGGAGGAATGGTTTATTCCTTTGCTTGCTTGTTTATTCTTTGTGTATTCTTTGCCTCCTCAGCCCATACGTTCCCAGTCCTGCTTGCAGCCTTACAGCCTGCCTGCCTCATACTGCTCCAGCCCAGTTCGGCAGCTACTGCCGTGGGTTCGCAGCCGGTGCATTCGTGTATCTCCCCAACAAACACGTGTTGTGTAAAGCTGAAGCAGGCACCCGAAATGTTATCTTTTTGCTCCATGTAAAGAGTCCTAGCCTGTTGGTATTTTGTGGAAACTGTAAGATTTAGTTATCTGCATTTTCAGAGTTCTTTGCAAGAAAAACTACTACATAGGCGTTAAGAATTTCAGCTTTGTTTACATGGAGGCAGATTCTTTTATACTGGAAACATCATAAGCAAGAGGAGTGGTGAAGTATGACGTTCTCAGTACGAGTAATGAGTACATTTTTCTTTTGTCTTTGAGTAGGGGAACGAAATATCGAAAGAGCATTTGAGGAATAAAAACCTGAAATTAAGATCTGGCAATATGTTTTTGCCTTGAAATTGTTGCATTTAAAAATTGAGTCCTTGCAGGTTTTATTTCCTGTTAGTGACATTTCCAGCTGCTTCCCAGATTGCAGTCTTTATCCTGCAGCTCCTGGTCCAGAAGTACAAGTCTTCTCTACACCTTGTGTGATGTCTCTAGCCTCTGAAGACACCTCAGATATGCCAAAACATCTCAAACGGGACTAGCATCTGAAATTGTGGGCAAATGGCTCTGTAGACTGAGAATTTCATAGGTTTCTTTCTCAGTAAGCATGCAATGGCTTTTTTTTTTTGAATGTTTTGAACTCAAAATGGTGTTCCTTTTTGTTTCTTTCTTTAACAGCACTCAAAAGGAATCAATGAGATGAACTGTTTGGGTTATAGTATCTGAAAGGCTAAATTATTCTATTGAAGAGACGTTCTAAATGAGCCTGACCGAGATCCTGGATCTGTGTGAAGAGGACTAAGGATATAGGATGTCAACTGAGACAGAACTTCAAGTGGCTGTTAAAACCAGCACAAAGAAAGACTCCAAAAAGAAAGGTAGTGATTCGTTTCTCTCTATGTGTATGTATTTTGTACTTTAATCACCTTTTATGCATCTGTGATTCTTCTGCAGTCTGTGCTGTCAGTGCAAGTAATATTTGTTAAGCCTGGTGGAACTGTGGTGTGGGAACAAGGGATTTGATTCTCTGATAGTAAGATCATATCGAAATAGATCTAAAATGTAAGAATGGAGTTATGTATTTCAGTTCATTAATTTTTACTCTATATGTGTGTTGCAGTTGTTTCACAAATGGAAATACAGTTTTAAAAATTACTCTTAGAAGAAAATAACTTTTTTTCCTCTGTTGATGATAAATTTTCTCCTAAAGGCTTTGTTTCTACTTTGATTTGAACTAACCAGAGCTTAAATGCGCTTTCTGTCACTGAAGTTTGAATCTTCTGATGCTTTGTGAAGTTACAGAGAACTCAGTAGCAATCTATGGAGAGATTAATTGTAATCTGGTAAAGGAAATAAAAACAAGGAGGAGGAAAACTCAAAATTAAGGAGAAGCTCTGAATAAATGCATGGTTGGATAAGTTCATATTTGTATTTACAATTTTGCATCAGATTGTAGGGCAGTTCTTTGGAGTGGTAAGCATGAGATGGGAGTATATGAATTGCTTATGAATAGGAGTACTGAAAGATTTTTAGTCGGGATTTTTATCCTTAGATTTTTTGTTGCTTATGTTTTTAAGTACTGATGAACTTGGAAGCCAAGACCTTGAATTCTGGTGGTAATTCATATTGTTCTGTGTAGCTGGCTTTGAATTTTTTTTTCTTTAAACCTATACAGATAATGACGTTGAGATTGAAAATAAATTTAATATGAATTGCACAAATAACATAAAGTAAAGCAAAAAGAAGAAATCTTACTTAATAGTTTAGCAAGATTTGAACTTTAATGTGAGCTTTTCAGTTTGTCATTCTGTTTCTTTTTGTGGGATAGCCATTTACTTTAAGGATTTTTCACTTCTTTTTTAAGACAAAAAAATATTCTTATCTTTGTTCATATATGTGTGTGTTGCAAATTTTACTCATCTTAGATACCTGGTAAATAACTTGTTCAACTTCTGGGCAGCTATACCTTTTACTGCGGCAGTTCTGCCGAACCGGTAATGAAGGCCTTGTCTTTGCTATAGATTTGTATCAGAAATCTTTATATTAGCATTTTTAAAAAGAGGCACAGCAATTAAAAAAATTTAAGCATTTGTTTGGGAAGATGGTTTAGAATCCTTACAACTACTCTAGTTCTAAACTCACAAAAAATAAAAATTCATTTAAGGTAAAAAAGCTGTAGTTTGGAAAGGCAATTGGGAAACTTTGATGTCAATGAGAATGTGACTGAGAGAGATGTTTGAGGCAAGTAAAGAAAATGAAGATGGTTTGGTTGTATGATCATTCAGTAGTTTGGGGCAGTCAGGAAATTAAAAAATGTCAGTTCTTTGCAGTACGGATAAGATCTTTTTGATGTGTGTCTCCTATGTTATTTCTTCTGCTGGAGGGTGAAACTTCTGAAAACAGCAAACAACTGTTTTAGGAACTTGATGTTTATGTTAATAAAGTACTCGGCATCCAACTTCTAAAAGCATTTTCATAAATCAGAATAACGGAACGCTTCTCTGCACAAAATCTGATTCTATCCCCCAAATGGAAGTTCTGAGAATTACCTTTACTGCTGAGAAGTATCAAATATGTTCCGTGGCAGCATCAGAGCTCCCTGCAGCACGTACAGCTATCTGAAGGGCAGGAAGGGACAGTGTACAGCAGTAGCACATCTCCAGGATTAATCTGGTTCTGTATCGTACGTGCAAGTCTGAGTGCATCTGATCACATGCAGCCATCCAGAGGCCTTGCAGTACAGTGAATGCTTTATACAGACAAGGTTTACAATTCAGTGTTTGCCATTCAAATCCCACGTAGTGAAAGTCAAAAGAAAGTTGATGTGCTTGTTTACTTGTCATTGAATTGTATGTGTTTGCATATATTTCAACAAATGAGCCCTTCCCTGTATGCTGTGAATGGTGGACATGTGAAAAAGAGGGAATTTGATTTTTTCTTTTGCCTAAGTTCATTAACTGTGAGCAGTGACAGGTAGTAAGTACTAACATAAAGTTTCTAATGTTACTAATCGACGACTTTGATTATGCAATGGAACTGAGTATTCTCAAGAAATTAGTCTTTGCTTCATAAACAAAAATTTCAGCTCTTGTGTATTTCCAGTGGATCAGGTTTTGTTGTACTTCTGCAAGAGCCACGCAACGATTTCCGTCCAGAGCGGGGAGGGCCCTCTTTTGCTGTGTTATCTACTGTTCTGGTAGTTCTCTGATCATCTGCAGTTCACAGTACTGCGCTAAGAAAAAGCAGTAAATTTGATAATAACTTTTTAATGGAACAACTGTCGCACAGGTGTATCCCCTGCTGAAGATCTGGGGTGACCGAAAGGGGATACGGATTGGTATGGAGTTGGAGCGTGGAACACAGTTCTTACCTGACCTCAGCATAAGTCTTCTGTGTAGTGTCAGCTAGATCTTTAAATCTCTCTATATCTGTACAAGGATATAGTAAGGTAGTGTTTTGTATTTGAAGTGTTGAAATAATACAAAGCTTAATTCCTAAGATTTGTAAGGTGTATGAATATAAAACGTGATAAAATGTTGCGTAGTAAATACAAGCTGCTATTCCAATTGAAGTAGAATGGCTCCAGAGAAAATGGTGATTATTCAGATGCTGTGACTTGTACTCTTGTGATATAGTGCCTGTCTTCAGTTAAAGGCACTGTAACATTTAACATTGTTAAATAAACAATTTAATAACCTGGCCAGGTTAGAGAACGGTCCAGGAAGAGTCTCATGAGACTCAGTGAGGGCGAATGCAAAGTCCTGCTACTGGGCTGGACTAACTCCCTGCAGCAGGGTAGGATGTGTGTTTGAAGTTCTTTCAGGGTTTCTTATAATTGCTTTTGGACTCTATTGCATAGATTACTGGCTTTTTGGTAACAGGGAAGTAGTTTGATTTCTGCTGCAGATGGGGCACATGGCATTAATGCTCCGACAAAGTTACAGATTTTACCAAATATTTCATTTATGCGTTGGGAATACTTATCTCTCTTCGTAGTCATACACAAAGCAATTCTCTTAGAAGAGATTATTTAAAACATTTCTCATTAGGCACCGTGTTTTTACAGCCATAAGCTTTCTAGTCTCTTCAGTCTCTCCCCATTGTGATCAGAGCTGGTTTGTAGGACGGTATTCTGTTCTAAACACTGAAGGATTATTACTACAGTTAGGACAATAACTTACGTATGAAATCCTCTCAGAAGCTGCGATGCAAGTAGAATTGCAGCTGAGAAATTAATGTATGATAGGTAAGTTCAATATTAACGTGATCATATCAAATTGTGATTTTTTTATGTTAACATCATAACCCTGGATAATCTTAAAATTATGGTATTAAAAATCAAGTACTAATTTTGCCCTTTATTCAGTCAATATTGATCTGATGGATCCAGAACTCAGTGGGCTCTAGAAATGCTACCTGGTCATACTCCCAGCACAGGGCAGGAGTTTTAACTGACCTGAAGATGCAGTTATGAAAAGGGGCGTGAGCCAAGCACCTCCCTTCCTCTCCAGATTGTCACTTTCTGCTCCATGTACTGTGAAGATGCTTACCAGTCGAGGACCCATGTTTCATCCTGACCTCTACCACCTTCCTTTTCTACGCTTTAGTCCGTCGTATGAGCTTACAGTACACTAGATGCTATCAGAGGAAATTGTATTTCTGCTATCCCCCACCTCCTGCCCTAATTCTTCATGGCGCTCTTGACTGATATCTACTAGAAACTGTGCTGTAATTACAATTTTTTTTTTTTTTGGAACTTGCTCAAGTTTTAAAAGACATGCTGAAGGGGTTTCCTGTTGCTCTCTAAAAGGAAATCATGCAAAATTCTTAGGAGATTTAGAAAGCTCTGTTGCAGGACTTTTAGTGATTGTGTGTGTGTATGTGTTTGCCAAAAATCATGTGTTCTTTAAGAAGCATTTAGAGAACTAATGATTCAAATAATGCTCCTAAAGACTGATTTTATTTCATTTGTTTATGTCATCTGGTTCATTTAAAGGTGAATAAACATTGCATGTTTGTACCATTCAGGATAGGAAATTAGAATTTTTTTATTAGCCAAAGTTGTTAGAAACATAAACCACATTCGTCTTGTAGTACGTGGGCGGAAAAGACATTTATAAGTGTGTATGGAGTATTGAATCAAATTGAAAACATTTACTTGAGCCTATCAGAATTAAAATTGATTTAGAAACCTCTTTGAGGGAAACGTCTTGCATTGGTGTTGAATCCACACTGATAACTGCCTTGGAAAATACATTCTTGCAAAATTAACTTAAACAGGAAAACTGAAATGGGAGGTCAGTAAAGAAATGAGCTTGGCTACCAAATTTGAATGCAGATCCGCATCTGCTTGTGGCGGGGAGGCCAGGAGACTTTTCTAGGGATTTGGTTTCTTCCTCTTGCAAATTCTGTAGTTACTCTATTTGAAGCTTAGGATTTCTTGCAAAATCATCTCTCATTCTATCACTTCTATGGAGTCTGCAGTAAGACTTTTGAGTCAGTTTTCAAAATGACAGGGACTTTTAAAAGGGGAAGCAAGATACAAAGAGGAGCTCAGGCATGTTGACAATCAGCACAACGATCTTTAATGCTAAGGATCCCCATGGGTGAAATTTCCTTATTCAATAGGTTTCCACTGCAAGGCATGGGAAGCACATGGCATTTGGAAACAGATTTCACAGTAGGCAGACCGCCCAGCCGGGGACAGCCGTAACTAGCCGGTAGGAATGCGAAATGGAGAGGGGGGGTGATGTGCTGTGTCTCGAGCAGAGCTAGATGCCTTCTTACAGCCATGAGTTGGGCACTTTGTTTTGACTGAATCCACATACAAGTTCTGAAGCCGTGCTTGAGGAGGGAGAGCGAGAGCCGACCCCGCTCAGGGAGCTGTTTAATGCCAGGTAAGGAATTACCCTGCTTGCACCAGCAGAGCAGGTGTTGTTTGGCAGTGCTTTCTTGGTGGTAGAAGATGGCAGTTTGAACCTTCTGGGATCAGGATGGCAAAAAGTTTAAGTGTCCCATTTTAACTGTCTGAATACTAATTAAAAGGAGCGCAGTGGCTCTGGGACCATTCACATATATCAGGTTGGGCCTCTGGCAGAGTCACATCTATTTCCTGGGTCTTTTAAACTCTAATGAGAGAGTGGAGTCTGGCTAACTATCGAAAGGAAAACCTTTGCATCCCTGGAAGCAAAACTCCAGTCTTACTAACATCAAACAGGAGGTACCTAGTTAGTTTAAAAGCCTTTGGGGATAAGCAGCGTTTAAACAAGGTTACTTTTTGTCATTTTCAGTTTTCATCATAGGTGCCTAATGCTGCCCAGGTCCTGTTTGGGGTCTCTTAGACCTCATTTGAAGCTAATCTTTGGACTGATCATTTCTAAATTTGAGAGTGAGCTTGAGGTTTCTGGTTGATGTGAAAGTTGCAGTTTTGGTGATGCACAGAAATCTCAGTGCAGTTTTTACAGGTTCATTTCCAGGCTGGAACTTCAATTTAAGTTAATAACTGTTACGAACAATGATGGTTGATCTTTTAAAATTATTATTTTATTGAAATCTTTTTTTCATTACAATCAGTTAACAACAGTTACAGCATCATCACTGTAATGAGTGGTTTCAAGTTGTCAGATTGGTTTAGGTTCATTTATTTTTCTGATTACATAGATAAGATTCATGGAATCCAGCAAAATACAAATGTGATCTAAAGAGTAATGAAAGAGGGGTGCAGTCAGGAGCTTATTTCATTGACGGGGAGTGGATTTGCTTTGTTTCCTTGCAGTAGTTACGAGTTTTTCCAATAATTAATAGATCAAGTAACAGCAAAGTTAATTGATACACTAACTGAGTCCGCATGCCTGCCTTTAACAAATGTCTTTTGTGAAGTGGTTACTGACAATATTAATTGCACCTCTTTTGAGTCTTGATATAAAGTTATGAATTCATTCTCAAGTTGAAAGAGGGTGGGAAAATCATTAATTTTGACATTGTGTAGCTATAATTAACAAGAGTTATCCAATAACCTATCATAAATCAGAGAGCTCATGACTTCTGTTTTAAATACTGCGTTAAACCGTAGGGGGGTCCACGGTTGGGTTAACAGAAGCATTCGTCGGGGATGATGGATGTCGTCTCTTGTTGCGGTTAAGATGCTTACTGTTGTTTTTAATTGAGAGACAGGTCTGCCTAAGGTTGGAGCGCTGTTAACTTTGCTGCTCCTCAGTAGAGGAATCAATAATCTCTTGAATGTTAAGAATAACATTTCCTGAGAGCTTCTGTTACTTTATCATTTCTCACTGTTTTAACAGTCGTCAAAGCATTTCAGTTAAAACTAGTAATTAGGAGCTTAGTGCAGCGCATGTTCCATGCAGGATTTGACTCGTGTAACAGTCACTAAATACAGGTGGGTGTTCCCGTGCTCCGGGGCTGGCTGTACATTATGCGATCTGTTGGTTGCTGGCCGTGAGGATCACCTATACATCCAGTTCCACCTGTGCTGTACCTTGTTTCTGGTTTCATCCACTTACATTAGTAAACTGTGTCTGAGATGTTGTTGAAATACAGAGAAAGCAAGGGGCTGAGACTGGTGAGGAGGTAGAACTTCCAAACACGCAAATAAAGTAATACTTGGGGAAACTTTTTGTCTACTTGTAGTCATTGAAAAGACTCCCAGCAAAGTTTGTATTAGGACATTTGTGAACAAGAAGTTTTGTTTAGACAGTTCAGGGAAGAAAATTCTGTCATGTAATGGATGTAGCTGAGGAGGAGTGACTTAATTCATCTGGCTTAGTAGCTAAAATGCCCGTAGAGGTTTGGATTAGTGGAAGCTTCCTAATGTGGCTCACATAGAAATATTCTACAGGGACAAGTATGTTCATGATTATAATGTTTTTATATCATTCTTCATCCAAAGATATTTACTTGCCTAATAAATATTAATGAATGACATTTCTGCCAGTGTGTTGCATTACGTGCATTTGAACATTTCTCCCTTTCTGAAACATTCTGCCTTTTCTGTTGACATTATCAGAAATTCTGCAGGTAATAATAAAATACGTCAAAGAGTTACTGCAAAGTACAGGTTAGAGGTATCAGCTGTGTTGGTGAACGCTTCCATTTTGCTGAAGGGAAAGAAAAGACAAGTAAATCTGGAAAATGAGCTTGATCACAGCAATATTGGAAGCATTAAACTGCTCACCAATTTTCCCTGAAATAAACAGATAACACTCAGCATAATGTTCACATTATTGCAGCGTATATATAGGGAAAATTCCTCAAAACTTGTAAATTCTTATATAATTTATGGAAAGTAATGAGCTTGCATGGGGTGTTGTACCTGTGGGGGAAATGTAAACTGATTTCAAAGGTGGCTAGATCTTTGCATCAAAAGTCAGTGCTGATCTCTCTTTTTCTTTCCTAAGATGACACCACAAATCAGGGCAGAGCTTGGTATGTAATCTGAGGGTCCTGTTTCTTATTTTGTCCTCTAACCAATATGTTTTGCTCTCTTAGTAATGATATCACAGTAATTTCATTAGTCAACTTGTGCAAAAAAAAAAAGTGTGGAGCAAGGTACAAGTTAAGGGAAACATACAGGGTTTGGTTTGTGTGTTTAAGCAGCCAGAAAGACAAGTGTTTAGCTAAATACCGTAGTAAATTAGTCACAAAAACCGTAGTTGAAAAATCATTGTGCCCTTAATCTTTAATGTCTTAATGAACGCTGGTCACTCTTAAGAAAAACTTGCCACAAAATTGGTAGCCTTTTGAAATATACTGTGGCTGAATTTGTAAGCCCTTCATTCATGCATTATGGCATATTCCTGAGCTTAAAGAAATATCCAGTGAATTTGGCCCAGTAACAGGATCAGACTCCCTGTGAGAAATATGTCAGGCCTAGACGTTCGTTGTGCTCCTCAAGAGCAAAGAAAAGATGTGACTGTGATTCGTGCAGAGGATGTGCTCTAGCTACACAATCAGTATTCACATTATTGGCCATCCAGAATAAAGATAATAAAATATGTCATGTATATGGGTTGTCTAAGGGCACAGTGGATAAATGTGTTGAAGTATAACATTTCTCTTGGAAAATTAATTCTTCTTAGAGATAAACATGTCCTCAGAAATAATTGCATATTATTTGTATTATTTTAAACTAAACATTATATATAATTGTATATTAGCTAGTGTTAGTGTAAAAATGGGAAAAAATGCATTTCTCTGCATTTTTGGCTCATTTTGCAGATGAGACAACAATATGTTTAGTTTGTTTAACTAAATGTGTTTGTGTGAGTCTTATATGAAAACAGAGCTCTGAATAAAAAGCAAAATAATTTTTTCAATTTTTTAAACTAGACCAATTCTTCGTGAACTCACGGGTAGGTGTGTAATATGCACTTAATTGAACTTTTTTTTTTTGCAATTTTTGCAATGTGTGTTTTAATGCAAGTGTCAGATCTGAAAGTATATATCTATGGATTTTGAACAGGCAGAGTGAGCACGAAACAGAATCAAGGACCCCTGCGATGTGAGCAGCAAGAAAGAGAATTTTTTTTGAGAAACTAACAACTGATGCTAAAGACAACTGAATGCTTTTGGTTTTGCAGGAAAGGAGAAATCAGGTTACTTTTTTGGTAGCTTTGCCCTCCCAAGAATATCCCCCAGATGTGTGTAGAATCCTGGAGTCCTGCATGAGATAGGTTTTGGATACAAAGGAAGATGTCTCTCTCTGGAGAGTGGCAGTGGAGGAAGCCCTGACAGAGCCAGGTAGCGAACGTGGAGACATTGCCAAGGGTCACACTGGCTTCTGTAAGTGGGTTCCGGCCCCTGTGAAACTGTGGGAAACCCGTGTCCTGAGAGCAGAGTGGTGGTGTACAGTAATTGTACCAAAACTGCCACGCGTAGTGCTCGTGCTGTGTACCTCGAGAGTTTTTCTTCTCCTGTTCACCTGCCGTAGTGGTTTCCTGGTGCCTCTGATATTAAAATAATGAACAACTGGATAGTAGACTGATGGGTTATGCACCTATGATCTTGTTAAGTCACTTTTTTTTAAGTGTCAAAAATATTCTTTCCCTGATAGTATTAAGAACGCTTGCTGCTTAGAAAAATACAGGTTCCTGTAATGAAGTTCAGAAAGACTGTAAATTCAATGCATAAAGTTACTAGTACTCATCAGCTGTTCTCTGAAGACCTCCGTCATTAGGGGCTACCTTCTGAAACTTTTTCTTGTCTTGAATAACTTCTCAGTCTGCATTCAGGTATGATTCACACCAGAAGTGCTTTGCATCCCGCTAGCCCAGAGCTCAGGCTGCAGAAGCTTCCATCTGTCCAGCTGCATGGACACGTTAATGGCTCATTGCGAGTAGGAGCTGCACCACGTTTCACATTAGTGCTCTGTAGTCAGCAACATTCCAAAGGATCCATTTTCTAAACGACGAAAGAAGGCAAGTTCTTCTCTGCTTCGATCAGTGTAGCCTCTGTGAATAGAAACCGTACATGTATTCAAGCTGTAAGGAGCAAATACTTCTAATGCTCACTGACATCTTTCCTTCTACTAGTAACAATAGTGAGGCCAAAGCTAGTATCTCAGCATTGAACTAACCTGAGATTTGGAGTAGGCCATCTTTCAGTCTGTTGCTGTCTGTACAACCATGTATGGAGGCACTCTTGACATTCTACAAGCCGCACTTTTTTACTTTGACCCTCCCTCAATAGCTGGTGCCTCTCCTGTAAAACCTCTCCCCATAGTTGAGGATCAGTGGAGTTGACTCACTTCTGATTTGGCCACAGTGTTTATCCTGCTCTTGTTACCCAGGCTGAAACACCAAACAATAGAGGTTATCACTTATTTGCAAGCAGGTGAGTTTCCACATTTTATTTACTATAGTACTGTTGGCTTTTCCCAATTTCTTTTATTTAGGCTGTTGTGCAGCGCAGGGCAGTTGCCAACACAATATCCATTATTATTCTGACAAGAACAGAGTAGCTTTCGTTTCCATTTCTTGGAGACAGCATTACTCATTGCTGCAAAACAGCAACATAAATAGGAGAAGTAGAACAAATTCTCATTTGGCTGCCGAGTTGTGAAACCGCCCTTCCTTGCTCCAAGGAGCTCAAGTTTGAAGGAGAGGTGCAAATAGTGTGTGGTCTCTCTGGGTTTTGTGTCTGCTTTGTGGTGCTTGCATTAGGGAAGAAAACAAGTTGTTGCTCCATCAACACGAAAGTCAGTATGTGCGGAACCAAAGATGTTAACATGATTGTGTTTCCGGGATGTTCCATTAGAGGTAATTGAATCTGGTGGGCTACAGGACCCGGGGGATTCATCCTGGCCAGACTGATACAAGGCTGCTGCGGTTTGGTGTATCTGGGTCCAGGCAGCAGCAGGGCTGAGCATGTACTCCCGATGGGCATGTATACACACACTGCAGACAGCCGTGCGTATCACGCCACACAGAGCAGAGCTTTTACCAGCAGCTGCATAACCAGAAACAGCGCCTATACACATGAACACAGACGGCTCAGTCCTGTACCTCTCCCCTGGCTGATCAGGTATGAAGTTTGCTCATGGACACACATATACACTACAGTTTTCTCCATAGGTGGTGTTCGACTTGCAGTTTGTCCAGCAGCTGTCCCTCCCGACATCAGTCTCCTCCAGTTTTTGTCACTTGAACCTATGGACCTCTCAGGATTTCAGCTTCTTGCTTCAGTGCCTGGCGCTCAGACCTCCCCTCCTACTTGTCAGCCAGTCTGACTTGAAGTTCCATCGTGCTCCTATGCAGGCTCAGAATCGAGAGCGTGCCTATGGTGAAGTCCTGACCAAGGAATAGAGAGAGCTTAAGGGGAAAGGAGACCTCCCAGTCATGCGCATACTCCTGGGTTGTGGGTCAGTGTTTTGGGAGGCTGCTGCGTGGCTGCGTAGCACAGGCAAGCCCCTGCCCTTCCTTGATTTATCCTGGCAGTGAAGGGGATGGTGTCTTATGAGGGATTCTTGGGACAGGACTGTGTCCTGCCACGTTCCCCAGACCTGACCTCAACGAATGCAGCTGCAGAAGGTGGGAGATCCTTCTGGACGTGGTTTCGGTGGTGGTAGGATGCCCTGCATTGGGAGAGCCCTGCAAGCTTGTCCAAAACTACAGAAAGCTCTAGCCTTGACTTCACAACTAGTAACGTTTCACAGCAGTCTCTTCTACAAATGACGGGAGGAACAGCTTTCTCTGGAGTCAACTTACTCTTTAACGTCTACTCCCATTTTAACTGCTAGCTAATGTTGAACAGCTAATCTGTGATCTATAATTACACCTCTGATTCTTCTAGTTTAGTTAGAGGAGACATTGTGTAGTGAAAAGGATGATTCAGGGAGTGAAATGAAATTAAGCATAGTAATTTTTTGAGGTTAGCTATTAATTTCATTTTAAATATAAAATTGCCATCAAAGTAATGAGAGTAATATTTGCACGTCACAATAACATGGACTAGCATGCTGATAACTAGGCGGAAGGCAGAAACATCAGCAGTAGTTGACTGAATTAATCTTTTTTTATACCTTGTGTTGCCTGTGTGAGTTATACATTGAACTCAAATGTACAAAGTCACGTAATATAAATGAAATGCATCAGGACCATTGGGTATACTTTGTACTTGGGCATGGCTGAAGTTTGATATTGATATGGTTACCTATGTGTGTTTAATGTTTGCTGTATTTACTAGTGTAGGGATGTTTATAGATTGCAGGTTTTTTGAAAAATGCAATGACTCTGGAGTGTCTCTTTAAAAAAATGTGTTGTCAGCCCTTCTCAGTAAAACTGGATGTGGAAGAACACAGCCTCTACTGTTGCAAGCGTGTCAAAAAGATGGCAATGCTAGAGAGGCACTGGAGATCAAAATGAAAGCTACCTACAGAGTTCTTTATCTGTCTCACCTATTTTCTTTCTCTTTGCTGTGCTCTAACTAAAGCAACGTGTTACATCTGTATCTCTATATTTAATTGCATTAAAGAAATGCTGGGGCTGTAAGGTTAAGCACTAAAATTCTAAGGAAGCCCAGACTCAAAGTTGCCTGTGTAAGCCTAATTTAACATCTCTTCAGGATATACATTTTCATGCAGTTTTTAATGAGCTGAGCTCATCTTGCTGTTTCCTGGAGACCTTTGCCCTGCGCAGTGAATGGAAGGACAGTGGTCAGGGAATGTGCTCCATTTGGTGCTGCTTTCTATGCTTGACAGTCCCGACAGAGCTGCCTGCTTTGTTTGCACAATACTGAACCCGAACCTGAATACACAGATGTTGATGGGAGCACCAGAAGGTCTAAATTCTGTGCTTTTTAGCAACAATTCTTTTCCTATACGCTTTTTTTTTTTTTTAAAGAATAATCTAGCAACAGGTAATCGTGGGTTTAGTTTTTTGGTTTGTTTTTTTTTTTTTTAAAGGATTTGGATGATTTTAAGAAGACAGTGTGATAAATAGCTTCTGCGAAAGGTCACATCACAGGGACATGAAAGGAACAGGGAAATATTTCTGGAAGAAGAAAATAGTCACAATATCCAAGCTGACAGTGGTGTTTCAGTAAAGGAAGGCAGACTGATTCAGGTGAGAATTGAATAAGGACATAGGAACTGTAGGTGTTCAGGGATTACTCTTGGATATTTTTTCAACAAAATAACAGAAGAACTTTCTGTAGAGAAGTACTGTTTTCAGCTGAGGCTTCATTAAGCAAACATTTCAGAAAGAGAAGCTTTGTGTCAGAGGAGTTGGGTATTCCTCCCATTCACAGGGTTGGGAAAGAGCTCGACGCTCGTGCTGATTGTGGGGCGTGATTTTGGGGGGAAGTCCCACAGCTGTAGTGAGTGCCCTGGGCCACTTTGGCATATACGTGTCTCACTATTTTCCTCATCCTTTCTTCCTTCTTTGTTGGCTTTTGCAGGTCCCTTTTCCTTTTGGAGAATACCGGCAGAGGAAAAATCTGAATATTTTGAATGTGGATCTTGTTTTTGAGCAGCCTTAGCTGGAAGAAGGGAACAATAAGTTTAAAATGAATGGTGTGAATGAGTGGAAATCAGTGCAGGGCTTCAGAGGGATGCAGTCAGAGCAGCATTCAGGAGTGATTATTTTGGTTGCACTTTCTGAACAGTAAGAGATGACCAGGAACAAGTGATGAGAAGAGACTGAGATAGCAGCAGTTGTGAAGAAGATGGTTAAGATACAGGTGCTTATTGTGACCACAGGGCTGGAACAGAGAGGGATGAACAGTCTTTAATGATATTAAGAAGAGGTTTATTAGAGGTCATCAAATTCTATTTAAAATTATGGAAAGGCCTGTACTTCGCAGCTCATCTGTATGGGCATATGTTATGGAGGTCCAGGATAATGCAGGTTTATCTTCTTTCTATTTGGGCCGAGTCCTTCCCTACCAGGCAATTGTAGATAGTCCCACCAGCTGCTAGACTACTTATTTTAACAAACTGTTGTGGTTCAACCTGGCAGGCGGCTAAACACCACACAGCCATTCACTCACTCCTGCCCCACAGTCGGATGCGGGAGAGAATCAGGGGAAAAAAACAGTAAAACTCATGAGTTAAGATAAAGACGATTATCTCTCTATATTCCCAAGACATAAATAACCCAGACTGTCTTGCCCAGCATATTTTTTATGTGCAGTACAGGGACTTTATCACCTTCTATAGTACTTAAAAGTTTTGACTGGACAGGGCCAGCTTGATTGGCAGAGCTGCTAGTGTTGGCTGGCCAGGTGGCTTTTGCTAAATGTGCATCCCAATGTTTGAATGCCCCAGCACACATTGCTTTCAGTGTAGTCTTTAACAGTCCATTGTATCGTTCGATTTTCCCGGAGGCTGGTGCATGATAGGGGGTGTGATATACCCACTCGGTGCCACGCTCTTTGGCCCAGGTGTCTCTGAGGTTGTTTCGGAAATGAGTCTTGTTGTCTGACTCAATTCTTTCTGGGGTGCCATGTTGCCATAAGACTTGTTTTTCAAGGCCCAGGATAGTGTTCTGGGCAGTGGCATGGGGCACGGGATGTGTTTCCAGCCCTGTGGTGATTGCTCCCATCATCACAAGCATGTGGCGCCTCCCTTGGCAGGTTTGTGGGACTGCGATTTAATCAATCTGCCAGGCCTCCCTATATTTGTATTTCATCCATTGTCCTCCGTACCAGAGAGGCTTTACCCGCTTGGCTTGCTTAATTGCAGGGCGTGCTTCACATTCATGGATGACCTGTGCAACAGTGTCTGCGGTCAGGCCCACCCCTCGATCATGAGCCCATCTGTATGTTGCATCTCTTCCTTGATGGTCTGTCGCCTGGGTTGGAGTAGCTGCAGGGCCTGTCATTTTGTCATCAGATCCAGAGACCTTCTCTTCCTCTTGATGCTACTGAATAGTGTTGAACAGGGCTCGGTAGGCATGGGCCAGGCCCCAGCATGTTGCAGTGATTTGTGTCTCTCTGGAATTGCCATGGTGACAGCACACCTTTTCCAAATGTTTTACTAGTTCTTCAGGATTCTGCACTCATTGAGGGATGAATTTCCAAAACATTGGAGGGCCCTACTGCGCTACGTCCTTGCCCATACTATCCCATGCACCCTGCCACTCACAACTATCCAGCCTCAGGACAGATCTCTGGGTAATCTTCTTAAAGAGATGTTTAACCTTAAACAAGACCTGAAACACGTTCAGGAGTCACAGTGACAGGAACATGCTGGTTTGGACATCCCAAGGATATTCAGAATTCTCAAGAGCTATTGTAACTAGCTTGGAGAAGGAGGAAGAAGGTGAAGGAGCCGGGGGAAGCATCGCCTCTTGTCTTCCCCATAGATTGGCTCTCCAAGGAGAAATGGTAAAGAGTGTAATTATTAATAGTTTCCGAGAGATGGTTCCCGAAGTATGGAGATAACGGCGATACTGAGTACAAATACCACATTAGTCTCTCGACTGGTAATTTTATCATATCATAAGGCAATGCTACACAGTACAGCAAAATGATAACCTTCATCAAGGCCCCAGAGGTGATGAACAGCACAACAGGGAGCACGTACAGCGAGTAAGGTGTTACAGAACACAACTTCAAGAACAAGCACAACGACTCTTGAGAGCAAATAAATCAACATCATGACTAGCGACTATTAAACTGATATACTGAATGCTTATAACAAACTTGTTTTAACACGCTATGGTCAGATCTGTTGTTATCTCAACCCTTTGTGCCCCACGTTGGGCACCAAAAAGGGCTGTTGTGGTTTAACCCGGCAGGCAGCTAAACACTACGCAGCCATTCGCTCGCTCCCCCTCTCAGTGGGATGGGGGAGAGAATCAGCGGGGGAAAAAAAGGTAAAACTTGTGAGTGAAGATAAAGACGGTTTAATAGGACAGAAAAGGAAGGAAAGATAATACTAATGATGGTGATAAAAGAATATATGAAACAGGTGATGCCCAGTGCAATTGCTCACCGCCTGCTGACCGATGCCCACCCAGACCCCGAGCAGCCGCCACCCCCTTCGGCCAGCTCCCCCCCAGTTTTGTTGTTCAGCGTGTTCAGCATGACGTTGTATGGTCTGGGATGGCCCTTTGGCCAGCCTGGGTCGGCTGTCCTGGCTGTGTCCCCTCCCAGCTTCTTGTGCACCCCCAGCCTCCTCGCTGGCAGGGCAGTATGAGAAGCGGAAAAGTCCTTGACCTGGTGTAAGTAAGCACTGCTTGGCAACAACTAAAACATCAGCATATTATCCACACTCCTGTCATCCTAAATCCAAAACACAGCGTTACACCAGCTACTAGGAAGAAAACTGAACTCTATCCCAGCCGAAACCAGGACAGAAACAAACACAACTTGGGTGTTCAAAAAGAGCTTGACAGGGTTTCTAATAACCTGAAAGCCTGCTTTAATGCTAATATGTAGGTTCATGGTTTGCATTTTCAATGCAGAGATATTTAAGACGGCAGCAAGGATCCCAGAGTCAGATCTTATGAAAGCAGTGAGCCTTCACAGTGTTTAAAAACATTTAGAATGTTATATGAATTTCATTATTCATTCATTATATATTATCTCATAACAATTTTCAGGGACATGGTCATTTCAGCGAATAAAGATAAAGTAAACATATATCCCGTATACTTGAAAACCTAGTAAACTCTCTGCAGTAATTCCTTAATTCAGTAATTCCTCATACTCTATTTAGTGCATAAACTGCCAACATACTGAAAAGATTATGAAGATTGCAGAGGAGCTTTGGTTTGGGTTTTTTTTTCATCTTGTGGTAAAACCAATCATTTGGCGCTAAATGTCAATAGAGAAGTTGGATACAGGAGTTTTAGTAAGTGACATTACCATGTGTTTGCATGGAATACTTCATGTCTGTATTAAACTCGTCAGTTTAAAATGTTATTTGCAATCAATGCAAGTTTAAAGATGCAATAAGAACTTTTATCAGCATACTAGGAAAGTGTATTTCCTGTCGCCTGATGGTCATCTGTCAAGACAGACATGTAACAATGTGGCCGTTAACAAGTGACTTTTTGTTACTAGAGGTCCAACTTCATAGGAGGGCTTTTGCAATGGAGGAAATTTGAAGCCTTGTTATTTTGAAAAGCAACTGTAGGAGTTGACTTCTTCACCTTTTATTCAAAGTTCATCTTCCAGGAAAAGCATATCAACATTCAATCTGGTCTTGAATATTTCATAATGAGAAAACTTAACTTGTGTAATGACAAGCGCGACTCCACGTTGTGTAGCGCAGTGTCGGACTCTTGGCAACGCTTCTGTATTGCCTGGAAGTCGATGGTGGCAGCCCGCCTTGTCTTCTGTAATGGCACCCCCAGTCTCTTTCAGACTGGGGGGTCTGAGACCGCAGGGCCTGTTGGTAACACAAGGCAAAACACAGGATTGGATCTCCAGCGGTTCAATCATTGAAGGTCTAACAATGTGTGGAATAAACTTGTAAATGAGTTTTTGTGTGGCTGGCGTTCAAAAAACAGAAAGAACACATGGGATGAGGGCGATGGAGTTTCTTCTCCTCGAGAAACTCTCTCCTTTAGAGCTGCTGGCAAACAAAAAGTAGTAAGACAGCCAGAGCTACACCTTTGTGCAGAATTATCAAAGAGGGCTTTTTATTTTTTATTAAAAAATACTAAATTTGTATGCCGCATATTAGACATTGTTTTCCACTGCTGAATCGCAGGAGAATGTGCTAGGTAGGGATGGGGGGGAGGGAGATACCAAAGGTACATCTCTTAGTGTGTTTTTTCAGAAATGTGAAGACATCTTGAGAAATGTAACCTGAAACTCGTGTGAGTTTACTGACCATCCGATGAGCTCAGTGAGGTCAGTATCACGTATTCTGTCCTTTCTTCGTGCTCCGTTCTGCACAGTGTATCTCCAGCAGATCAGTCTAAACCATTACAACATCATCTTTTGCTAATGCCCTGTAAAATCTGCAGGCCAGATTTTGTCACTTCTCTTACCACACTAATTATATCCAAACACAAGTTAGGTTTTGTTTTTTTTTTTTCAAAGCACGTGATGTTTGGTGGAGACTGAATTCTCTAAGGTTAGTAATGAAATTTCTGTTTGAAGTAACCTAGTTCAAAGGGAAACATTTCCCCCTTAGGTTTTGACCAAAGGTTCTAAAAGCCTGAGATGTGAAATTAAAGAGGCACTAGCTATAAATACCTTTCAAATTATGTCTCTTTAGACTTGCTGAAATGTGTGGTTAAGCTTCTTTCTTGCTGCTTTAAAGTATTCAAGGTTATTGGCCTGCATTAAACTGAAAACCCTTCAAATACCATTTTTTTTAACCAAGTTCTTCATAACTGACAAGCTGAAAGATTTAGAAGTGGGGGCCTGTGAGGGAAAAATAAAAGATTTGAAATAAGGAACTGGGTATTTCCTCATAGAAAATAATTTTAATATTTTTACACACAAAAGTGAATTATTTTAATTGCTAATAGGAGGTGTATAGCACAATCAGGTCCCTATTGCCAGCACTGTTTACGTAAGCTAAGCATCCCTGGAGTATGGATATTTAGTCAGACGGACTTTCATGTCTATAAAACATTAATATGCTTATGCTGGTATGACCATGGTAAAATACTTAGAGTACGTCACCTTTCGAAGTTCCTTTGCCAGCATCTAGAGTAGGATTTTCATTGAATCTGTCAGGTATGATGGGATTTGGAGTCTGAGATTGCGTAGTTAATGTGTTTCTATTCAACAGAATTTGAATCACTTAGATATGTTAACTTTCTGGCCTACTCACGCCTAATAGTAGTGTTAATTCTAAGTCACAGTTGTTGGCGGAAACACCTTTGTCATGAAAATCTCAGCTTTGAATCTGGAATTCAACCGTTAGATCAGAGAGTTTGAAGTTCAGCTAGAACAGCCTTGTCCCAGTGTATGCACAGCTGGGTCAGTTCTTGCTAATGGTGTTGATGGTATTTCTCCAAATGATGCTTCACATACCAGTTTAGAAAGGGAGCCGCATCACAGCCTGATGCGAAGGCTTGCAGTGAATCCCAACAGTCATTATATGAAGCTGAAGCACTAGATTCATTGTATGATCGAGGTAGCTCTTTATGCTCCCTTTTTTATAAACCTTGTAACACATAAGCAGAATTAAAGATGGCAAGATTGTGCCAAAAACGTTGAATAACTCTGAGTATATCAAGCCATTGTATCCTGCAGATTTTTATTTCGTATGTGAGATGGAGGTGTGGCTAAGGCTTGATACCACTCTTCTTTAATGCACTTAACCTTTGTACCAAAAGCATTTTTATTCATGTAGCTGGTAAGTGTGAAAGGAGGTTGGAGCGCACGCCATTGCAAAACTCTGCAGATGCTGTAATCACGGTATTAACCTACTTCAAAGCCTTAGGAGCACGCTCACTTTGTGAGAGTAGTGAGAATGTTTTCATCATTCCTAGTTCACTTGACCGATTTTGAAACCAAATCATGTTCCTGTTATTTGTGCCCTGAAATGAAAGGCTGCGGTGGAAATGATTGTTCCATCTTACATTCCACTTAAAACAATAAGAATTTCTTACACAATTTCTGTGCTTGCATGGGAAAATTTATATTTGTTGCTGCTGTGCGTAGAGACAGAGATTTTATTAGTACCTGGAATGCTGTTTTAGGAAAATGAATGAACTACTTGGTATATCCCAAAATAATTTGCCAGTCAACTTTGGATTCCAGCTTACAGCATTTGTGGTTGTTACAAGTGGAGCTCTTTAGGCAGAAGAAATACGTATAAAAGGCAGTGTCTTTAAGACATCCCCTGACACTAATCCAGAGTCACAGTTTATTGCAGGCATGTGGTTACTCCTTCTGTACTTTTGCTCTCCTGTGAGTTTTCTCCTGTATTACCTCTCACAAGTGTCAAGGATAAAACACCTGTGGCTGGCACCAGTCTCGTACTGCCTCGCAGACCTTGCAGGATGGCAGCGCAGGCCTGCTTGATGTCTCCGTGTGGTAGATGCCACTAGGTTGGGTTGACCCATTATCCACGGACTGGCTCCTCCTAGGACTTGTGTGCGACACAGCCGAGGCAGTTGTCTCACCCAGAGAAGCTCTTGGCTGAAAGCAACCATGCTAGAAGGCACGGCCCGCTTGCAGCCCAGCTGCAGGGCTCAGTGGTTCACAAAGGAAAGGTGCGTAGTCTGTACTATTCTTGGCTATTGCTATTAATCTGTTTCTAGACAAACGCTCCCTGTTTTCCTTTCAGATAATTTTCATTGAAGCGAAGCAACCGCCGGTTTTCCAGTTGTAACACCACTCAATAATAGCAAGTTGGCAGCAACAGTGAAGAAAGGAAAATTCATTCCTTTACAGCTAAACATTTTGTCCTGAACTGTATTTTAATTAAAAAATGTCACTTCTTGATAAATGAAACTTTCTTCTTCTAGCTGATTTCAATTAAGTTTTGTTTTAAAAAGGAAGAATAGGTTTAATAAGGCTCCAAATACATAAAAATATTTCATCTTGACTTTAGTAGAACGAAGAGGATTTTAATATCGAATCAGTATTGAATAACTTAGAAGCTATCTTGGCTGTGTGACTTGGTTTGTTGTTGTCCAGGTTGCTCCTTTTACTGGCCAGGGTCACCAGTGGCTCTGGTGGGCATGACCTTCCCAGACACTGAAGTTCTGCATCCCAGATGCTAGCAGAAAAAGTCAAACCAACCTTGTGCTTATGGTTTCTCCGCACTTAGAGATTTTATGGAATTAGGCACACAGACAGGGACTCACTTTATGATTAAGAATTTTGCCTTAAAGGAAGAAGCTGTTTCCAGGAACTCCTGGAATTCCAACAGTACCAGCTAAAAGATTACTATTTCGTCTTAAAAATGAAGTTGAGCCTTTATCCTCTAACACAGTGCAGATCAGTGTGTCACAGCTGTGTTCCAGAGTGCCTGGCCCTGACTCAGTAATTAGACTGGAAATATTGCATGACCATCCAGAGCTAAGAAAGTTAATGAAAGCCACGTAGGTGATAACTATAGATGCGTAGGAAAGTGAAGCAATCAGACCTTTCTTGCTTAGCTTTATCTGTAAGCAGCAGCACCCAGGTTGAATCACTGGGAGGTGACTGTCGTAACACCAGCGGAAGAGCGGCTTGAACTTTGTTCTCAGTGGCTTGAACACGAGCACTGAAAAACAACTGCAGCTTCCTCTGGGAATGAGAGTTATTTACTGATACAGCAGCGCAGGTCAGCTTGGGCAGGGATACGCTGACATATTGTTCAGGCGGTATTCTTGACAGCTTCCATTTGTTTTTCCAGTTAAGTGGAAAATCTGACCTGCAAATCGGAAGCATTTAGTGAGATAGTGAAATAGATGCGTTTTAAATAAGTAAAAACCTGCCTGAAAGGAGCAGGAGGCTTTACTCTCCACCCCTCTCGGGTACGTTTGTGCTTGAAAGATAAAGGTCTCTGCTGTTAGGTAGATCTTACTGCGGTGAATAAACATGATACTGCAAAATAAGTTTCAAATTGACTTTTGAGGCAGCGGATTCATCGGAAGACCATTTACTAAATATATTCTGTCTTGATCCTGTCTGAAGTGCTCTATCGTTCATTACGTTCCAGGCTGAACTATCGTTGGTGAGATTTCATGTAAGCAAGAAACCTACCACAAAATGTTTGCGCTCCCATGGGAATCTAAGAAGAGAGAATTGATTTTTTTAGTTTGCTAGAGCTATCCCACTTAAGACAAATTTGCTCAGGACTCTGCTTTGGAACTAATGTAGAAGTTTTGCACGTTTAATGTGGTGGACTGAGCTCTCGGTTGTTCCAAAATAGATCTGCTGAAATCAGTGCAGACAATTTTCCCATAAGTTACCAAACCAAGACAATATTTTAAATTATAATCTCTTGTTAGATGAAACCAGACTTCTTCAGTATGGAAATGTGTTTTCCTAGAATATACGTTTTGAAGTGAACTGTTGTCTTTTTGTATATTTTGAAGACTGTAGGATAAAATTGTGTTTGTTTTTCAAGGTTGGCCATTTCATCCTAATTAGGACTAGCTGAAATATGTAAGGATTGTTAGCATCATAGGAAAACAGAAGTCAGAACCATTTTGTGTTAGTGCTGATGTGCCTGGTTTGTTTATTATTGTTGGTTTTATCTATTACAGTTTTCTTTCCAAATATAAGTGACCACTAAAATGAGATTCATAGGGTTTTGCTGGAGTAGAAAAAGTGGGTAATTACAGAAAACAAGCAATAATGTTTGGTTTTAAACTGTTTTATTGAAATATATACATCACAGGAAACTAAGGTGTGCCCATTATAGAACAGGCTGTAGTACAGCAAGAAATACGGGTTGGTATTTCTCGTTGGTTTATTAGCTGCCTCATGAAACTTTCTGTTTTGGGAAGTAAAATATGTTTCTTGAAACCATTACACATGCATCATGGTCTTCTTCATTGTGTGAACAACTTACTTAATCTCTTGTGTTCATTTGGAAGGTTCCTGTAGAAAGTAAAAAATTACAGCAATATTACTGTTGGCACGAGGCAGGCGTTTTTCTTTAATGCTTTTTAAATTCAAGCTATGCACACTCGTGTGGAAGATTTTGAAGGTGAGCAGCTCCAGTGTGGGTGTTTGCCGAGACGGTCACAGTAGTCTTAGGCAAGATGATAAGATACGCTTGTTAATGTTGCTGTCTATGAAGCTATTTATGGTTTTACAGTTCAAAACAAGCATTTAAACATTACTAGGAAATACCAGAGGCAAGCAATTTTGATGACAATCAGGACCGAAGTAACTTAAAAAGTAGTTCTGCGCTGCTTCCGTTCATTAGTGTGTGAGTGGTCGTGTGGAGTTGCTGAGGGCAGGGGACGTGGCGGTGATCTCAGGGAATCGATGGCCCAGGTGTCAGTCCACGGCACGACGTTTAGATAAAAGAAAATTTGAAAAAATAGCCCTATCCTCAAGATGAAGGCTTTTTTTCCCCCCTCACTCAGCTGGACAACAAACCCACGAAATGTTGCAGTGTAGACAAAGCCTCAGATTGCCTAAAAGCCTTAAATTCCACTTACTGCTGGCTGCTGGGCAGTGCATAAGCCACGGCCAGGCTCTTAATGGAGCGCTCTGGTAAGGGAATGGGATTTTCTCTCTAAGATACCTGAAATAACGCTGGTTCTCTAAGAAGGAGAGATTTTAAATGTCTTGTCGTTATGAAGTTATTTTGGTCCCCAGCTGTAAGAAGAAACATATGGGACTCCAGATTTGCTGCTTGCCGAATTGTGCAAAATACTTTGAGGAAAATAAATAAATATCGGTGATTTTTCTAGTTATCCTTGAAATAGGAATAAATACATCTTTCAATGCAAGGTCTGCCTAGTTTTCGTAACGGTCTGCATAATATGGGTTGTATACGTGGCAATTTAATGCTGCGAAAAATCTTACGGCGGTAGGAGAGACATGGCAAACCTCACGGCAGAGTGCGTTGGAAGAGGAGCAGGTCAGTATTTAACACCAAGTAGCTGCTCAGCATGCAGAGGCTTCATTTTCTTTGTTAGTGAAAAAGCCAGAGAGTTTATGGAGTGCAGTTAAATTGGAATTTCTCTAAAATTTTCATTTTCAGAGGAATAGATTGCAGTTGCTACTGAGGAGAACGGAAAAGCTGCTTCAGAAATCAGCCTGCTATTAGATTCAGTGCTTCGTAAATACTGCTTGCTCTTTGTTGGCGCAAGTTCATCGCTGTCACGTAAAATGCTCATATTCACTAAAATAAACCTTTATTTCTCTTTTTTAGACCAATTTTTTTCCCTCAGTCTCTGATGAGGACATATGTGTAAAAGGCTGTAAATATTTTCGTCTCCTGCAGGTAAAATACGCAGTGTGACATAATTAAAATACAAAAATATGCACCGTATTTCTTAACCATTTTTTTCCCTTCATTTGGCAGCGTGTTGTCAGGGCATTCCTAATGACTCCAGTCTGCATCACGGCAGCAGAAGCTGATCTCTTTCCAGTTTCCGTTTGTGAGTTAACAAAGAGAGAAAAGTAGGAAAAGTGTGTTGATGGTATCGGAGAAAATTACCGGTGGCTCCAGGGGCAGGTGTTGCATCTGCACAGCTCTGAAGGTGTCAGTGTGCCTTAAAACACTGCTTGTAGGAAATGGAGAATTCTGCCCAAGGCAGATAAAAAGGAAATTTGGATTTGAACAACTTTTGTAAAAATAACTTTGGCAGAAAATCATGGGGTTTTTGGTTTTTTTCAACAGGCAAACAGACATCGCTTCAGCCATGTTTTCTGAGGTTCCTTTTTCATTTTTCTCCCATTTCTATTCAGCTGTGTGGCAGGTTTAGGCTATATCACGCTTGAGTTTTGAGGAAGCACTGACAGTTTTGCGTTTATGACTTGTCTTCCCTTGAGGAAAACTGTCATGCTGAATTGAAGTTAGACATACGAGCTGGTCTGTAATGTCAGGTATTTCCTTAAATAAATATTATTGGAGCATATCAAGCACTTTTAATGATCCGTTTTTCCTGAACTGAGTGATTGCTTTGAAAACACCAGCTTAAATTTGTTGCTTTCTACTTAACATCCCCTGTATGCCAAGATGCCTTTGTAGTCCGAATACACCCAAATGGGAATTTCTTTACCAGTGTCGGAGGTCTAATCGCAGTGAGGGCTGCAGGGTTGCACTCCTGCTTCTAAGATGTGCGGCAGCCCGCTGGAGCAAAGGAGCTGGAGGCTGCACCTGCGGAAAGCTGCTCCGCTCCCTTCTCTTTTTCACGGTTATTTTTTGCTTTATAATTTGGCTGTTTATGGACAAGAGTTTGTGTTTACAAAATGAGAGTGTGAGACTAGTTGTATGTTTATCCTTGATGGAATGAGAAGCCTGCTGAAGAGGAATGGCCGTACAAGCTTTTAACCGTGGTCAGGACAGCCACTTTGTGTCGTGGCTATTTGTTGTTTGGGGCAGCATCTTATTAGAAAGTCCAAAGAATAAGTAGATACCTGTGACTGCTCAGGATTTGTGATACTTTTGTTTTCCTGAACTCTTTTTATAGTCTGAATCTAAGTCAAAATTTTTCTTTTCGCGTTGGATTTAAAGGGATATTCCTGAAAAAGCTCCATTCTTCCTTACCTCTTCATGAAAACTGGCAGCGCAGAAGTGACTTTGGGAGTATGGGAATTGCAGTATTTGCAAATACTGCAGGCAGAAGATTTTTCTAGTACAGCTGTTAATCTTTATGGGTGTACCTTCTTAATTAATCAACTAACCAGAACTCTAAATGAAAAACCTGTTTAGTTTGTTTTTTTTCCTTGGGTGGCCTGAAATAGAGTACTTCAAGTAAATTGTCTTTCAGTGTCTTCCCAGTTTAATTTGTCTCACTTTAATTACTGCTCTTTGGCATCATAAGAGTCTTGTTTCCATTTCTGTCTAAACATAACGTTTCTGCAGTGCTTTTCCAGAGGTTGCAGGTAAAGAGCAATACCAGTGGTGCAGAATAGAGGATGATAATGCATACTCAGCCTCACAAGAATGAGAGACAGTGTTTGGTGTAGCTCATGGAAAAGAGCCAAAGCTTAACTTTTATGAATTACTAAAATAAGCATCTTGATCGTATGGTGATTGAATTCAGAACTTAAACACTGCTCAGTCACCAATCACGTCACTATATTTGTTTCAAGTAGGGAAACAGATTATTTTTCTGAAGAGTCAGGAGCTCCAGTGAACTGCAACATGTATTTTGGTTTGCCCTTTTCCTGATGTTTTTTGGACCTCCTATTGCTGGGATTTCCTCGCTAAAACTGGTTTACAACAGTATCCTGGGAGGTGTTGCTGACCAAGCGCAAGGGTTGTTTCTCTAACTACATCCTAGAGGCCTGGCAACCTGGCTTGCCCTCAATCTCTTCTGTTACCTCGTCCCTTGTTATACCCATATATCCTGGGAGTTTCCTCACTGTCCAACTTATGCTGACATCCTTGCTAACAGTAGTCTGAGATTTGCTTGAAAAAACTTATTCTATGCACGTTCTTCCGTAATACACTTGCCATGAAGGTTTCTGGAATTAACCTGTTATTTAAAATAAGGTTCCTTTTGCTACTGTGGAATTGGAAATAACTTGATAAAAAGATCCTGATTATGGTTTTTCTTTATTGAACTCACACTGAGCATAATTTTCAGGCATGGCTGACCAACAGCCATGATTTATAGCAACTTCAAGGGTGACTTTATATGGTCTTCCATTACCTTTGCACATTGTCTAGGAAACTAAAGGAAGGCTTGTAGGCATATAATAATGCTGTGCTTTGCCAGTTGTTATGTATTGGTGTGGTTATGGAGTTCTAATACATCCACGATTGTGGTATTTGTGTTCAGTACAGGAAGCAGAACTAGTAACTGAAAGGTCCGATTAGGATTGAGGACTGTGCACTGAGAGACTGAAAGCCTGTATTGCTTACACCATCGTGTGTGTTGACACTGAACTAGAAATCCACTTTTCTTGCTTCCGTTTGCAGTTAGAGAAACAAAATATAGAACAATGCAGTCACAGTCGCAGAAAAATTAAGATTTGGAGCAAATAGCAGGTCTGTCAAATCCAGGTGGTTGCATTTATGGGGACTCTCACCTGCCTGTTTTAATGGGCTTGGAGGAGTTTGATCTCTGTTAAAGTCACAATTTGAAACGGTGACTTGTGATGTTGGTGTTTCTCCATTCAGCATGGGTGAAATAGTGTACGCATAATTGTCTTAGTTCTCACTCTTGCAGTAAATGATGATACATTGGAGAGTGTTGGGGGGGCACAAAAAGGGCGCTTTTTACAGAAAAGTCTGAGATAAGTAAAAAGGTTAAGGAAGTTTCAGGCTAACCTTTAGCGTACAGGGAGGATAACATAGTGACCAGTGAACACACAGAAACACGGGAGGGATGAACATTCCGGTGCCACTGTGAAAAACTACACACTGTGATTATTTGTTGGTAAGCTAAGAAATTCCAGTTGATGGTAATAAAGTGTGCTTCAACAGCTTTCCATCCTTTCCGTCCCTCACATGCAGGTTACAGGCAAGTATTTTTCTATTAATTTTTTTAACCGAAAAATTAAAATACTTTTTTTCTTCCCTTTCTGTAGAATCGAAAGGGTAGATGAGTAGGCTGCTAAATGCTGGGTCTAACCTGATACATTAAAGAATTGCTTTT
The DNA here is from genome assembly GCA_013398225.1 of Steatornis caripensis. Classification (NCBI taxonomy): domain Eukaryota; kingdom Metazoa; phylum Chordata; class Aves; order Caprimulgiformes; family Steatornithidae; genus Steatornis; species Steatornis caripensis. The sequence continues at coordinate 139,247 of VZSC01019646.1, forward strand.
GAGAACCCGCTTTACGAGAAGCTAGAAGTGCTGATGTACATTTTGAGCTTTGCATTGCTGGATATTTATGGCATGTCTGAACGCTGAATGAGTAGAGATGCTGTACCCATCTATAAATACTGTCTATGGAGATGGTGCTCTGTCTTCTTTTGTCCTGCATCTCAAAGTATTGTACAAACTTCAAAACTAAACAAATACGAATTTCACAGAGTACTACCTAGTAATCACGGGAGCACTGTGCCTATTGTGAACAGTGGTTTTTAAAGTTTTATTTTAGAGCTTCTTTTTAAAAATGAAAATGAACCTGCATACGTCAGTGATGGGCAATGAATGCAAAAATAATAAAGCAATCAGCCACCTCTGAAATGCTGCCACCTCTCAAGAAATGACAGCAATTTGCCATATGCCGCAGCGCATTGCAGTATCATCCCTCATTTTAATATTTGATTTCGAAGATTCGTGTTTCTGATATTTATGACAGATGTAAATCTTAGAAATCCAGAGGTATAAATTTATGAACTCGGTGCCCAGAGTTAGGCTTTTGTGCGTCTTTGCTACTAAATAACATTGGAGTTAAAGGAAAAAAGATTCTTTTGTCTGAGCGTGAGTCTCTGCAGGTGTGAATGTCTTCAGGTGGTTTCTCTGAAGATATGTTACCAAGTTCTGTGGTATATCCTATATATCAGTGGAGGGTAGATACACTGCATTGATTTTACAAAAGAAAATGCTGTTTTTCTGTATTAAATGATACGAACAAAACTAACTGCTTGTAAAGCATTTTATCCTATGTGGAGGCATCACTCAGGTTTTTGTGTGTTGCTGGCTTGAAGCGTTTCAGGACTAGAGAAGTTCTATCTGTTTCTATGGAAGGACTCACTGTGGGGTCTGAATGAGGTAAGGTTCTCATTTTCAATCTCCAACGTGAGTTGAAAGCTGAATTTTTACCTCTCTGTCACACAGCTTCACTTTTATGAAAAATTCAAAGCTGGATGCAAGCCCCTTAGGTGACAGCTTCAGCACGATGCTGCCGCTCGGAGCGGGGCCGTGTGGGGTTCTGTCACTGAACAGGCGCAAGAGCAAAAGGCGTTGGGCTGTTGAGCTCCACGTCCCGTTAGTACTTCTTCTTTATCAACGCTGTATCAGAGTGTTAGTTGTAAATGATACCATTTTATTGCAAAACCAGTTTTCAGGGAGTCATCAGACAGTGATGATGGAAGTGCTCCGCCTAGTTAAGTGTCGTGCTAGCAGTGGTATCTGCAAAGTTGCAGATGCTTTACTTGGAGCTGAAATGAGTTGTAGGTGATTAAAAAAGACAAATGTCTGCTTCTCAAAAATTATATGAAAGCTATCAAAATTAAGAAAGATGTGCCCTTTGGTTTCCGGGGTGACATTCACCTGGATTTCACTATGCCTTTGTTGGTAAGACCTGAATGCTTCATCTGTATTTTCGAATTATTTGTCCATGCTCTGTTTTGCCATGTCTGTTTGGGGTTTTTTTTTTAAATTACTAAAGAATAGGCTTTTCGGTAGCAAGCGAGCAATTTGTATTGTAGATTAGACATTGCGACGCTTCAACTGGGCCAAGTTGGTTGCTGCTGAAACTCAAAGTGCAGGAATGGATTGAGATCAGACAAAGCTGTGTAAAGTTGGCCGTCAGCTACACTCAGACTTTTGACGGGGATGAAAATTATAGTCCTCTGCGGCTCTCTTAGTTAGTTGATCTATGGAGTGGAATTGAACCTGACCACCCAGGCGGCTGTTCATCTTTCTTTTTGATTGAGAAAAAGGTGCTGGTGGCACCGAACGGCAAGTACCAATGTCGAGGGAAAAGGCTCAGACTGGGGGAGATCGGGGATGCTGCTGACAGCCTTTGGGAGATGGGGAGTGACCGAAGCACCAGCCCTCACCTCCGCTGCTCTGCAGGGGAATGGCAGAAGCTTAAAAATGAGTAAGAAGAAAAATAATGGAATGGCAAATAAAATACAAATACCTTTGATTTATAAAAAAACTCGCCCAAAAACCAAAGCTAAGTTGTAACTTTCTCGTAAGTGCGGCTGTAATTAATAAATATAAACATATACGTGAAGTACTTGGAAAAGAAAATGGATATAAAGTCATTATCGAATATAATTTATAGCTTAAATTTGACTTTACCTTTATTTCCCAGTGCTTTTGCTTTCGTCTATGTTATGAGCATGGGGATATGACTCTGTAGAGGATTTTCAGGTTTTGCTTCTGCTTTCCAGTGTGCTGTAAAAATTGTTCTTGAAACATTTGTTCCCAAAGCAGATCCTGAAAATCAGTTGGTTTTGTTGTCTGTTGTCCAGGTTATGAACTGACCAGGACTGGCAGCAAAAGAGGATATGAGTAATTAATTCTGTGTGAGCCGATTCCTTGCTTTCTCTTACTTGGATCATTTAACATCTAATGATGAGGTTGAGCTGGTGTTGCAACTTTTCTCTCAGTGGAGATCTTCATTTGAATCTTTCCCCTCTTTCTGGCTTCTGATCTTCATGGAATCTATGGGAACTTGATATCTTTCGTATTCTGTTGAATTTTATTGAGATTAGTTAGTAGTTTGAACCATTTTAACAAGAGAGACAAAAGTTTGCACGTCGTGTCTCTAGGAAACAAGCTTACAAAACATAAGGATGGGAAAAGGATGAGTAAGACGGGGAGAAACCAATAAAATCCTTTGCCTTGTAAACTACCAACTTTATAGAGGAACTATGGTATTGATGGTGCTCAATGATGAACAGCCATAGCCATGTATTTTTCCTCCACAGGAGCATAATGAAGGTATTAGGTTAGAAGACAAACCACAATGATGTTACTTAAAGGTACGCCAGGGAACTTTCCTATACATAGGACAAAATATATAACAATCTATTTACTTTTACATGTAACTATTTGAGTCAGCACTGTGCTTGGGAAAATTGTGGTGAATCATTGGTATTAAGAAAATAAAGTGAAAAATAACGTACTACTTTTGGCTCAGCTGAATCCTATGCCCTTCAGTGAGATAATACTCAGCTTGGGTGTGTTTTTCACCTAAAAGAAATGCAGCGAACTGATGCCAAGGGATAGGAAGAATATCTCTAGGAATTATTATTCCAAAGAACAGTTACAGGAGAAAGGCTGAAGATGAAAGCTGTAAGCTTTTTCACTCAAGCCGTCGATGATAATGAGTTTGCAGTCTTCAAATAAAAACATCTTGGCTTAATAGGTTCTTTCAGCAATTTATACATTAGTCTTTCTAGCAGCTGAGAGTAGTGGGTAAATTACAAATGCTTCATTTATCCTTTAAAAACACTACCTTAAAAAAAATCTGAATTATATTAGAAAATGAATTTGATATAATTTTATAGAGTTAAGAGGCTTGAAAGTCCTTGAGAAATCACAGAGGTAATATCTGGCCCATGCCAGGCAGATGTTTGTCTAAGCTGCTCTTATAAAAACTTTAATGAAGAAGCATATTATCGATAGGTAGGTGTTCCTGTGCTCCAAGTGCAGGACAGAAAGTTTTCCTTAATCTCTGCCCTGTAAATTTAGCTCATTTCTTCTTATCTTTTCTCACCATACAGAGAAATTAATTGCTTGCCTCTTAATGCTGACAATATCATAGTATGTCTGGAGAATGGAATAAATAAAAAAAAATTGCCAAAGTTCTGTAATGCCATTATGCTACAGGGAAGTATAGCCAAAAAGATAGTAGATAGGGAAAGACTCAAGAGAAACTGAGTAAATTTAGAGTGGTTAGTACGGAGACTTGGCATGCTAATGCTTCGTGCTAATAGATGAAACAAGAAGTAAAACCTGAAGAGCAGTAAATTGACATTTGGGAAAAAAATTATGTATCTGCCCCATGAAACTTACTGCTGCAAGATATGAGTGCTGACAAATTTCTTTTTAAATAACGGATACTTGTCCTGAATACCTGGGTAGCCTGATTTTTTTTTTTTTCCCCCAAGGCACAAAATCCTGTCCAGTCACATCCAGAGGAGACTTTCAGAGAATGGATTTTGCAAATCTATTGACTGAGTTGAAAGACAAAAGACTTACGTATTAGCCAGTGAGGCACAGTCAGAGATAGGGCAGCTGTAAATGTTTACCTACTGTGCCTCATTTAAATGTTAAATATTACTCTCTGCATGGGTAGGCGTGTGGGAAAAGGTCACCTCTGCCGTTTCGCGTTGTGGGTAGGCTGACTGTGCAGGAACAGGGATGAGTGCAGGCAGCAAAGACTGTGGTCAAAGGATAAAAGTTCTTGATGAGAAACAGAACTCCGCGGTTAAGTGGGATCCTTTGCCCACGGGTGAGAAGCTCAGCCTAGCGCTCTGCCGCGCTGGGGGGCAGCTCCTCGTCCTTTGCACTCCTGCGCCGTGATCCTCCCCTTGAGCCTCTGTGCAAGGAGAGGTGACAGCCAGCGGCAGCACAGGGTTCGTGTTTTTCCAGGTGCTACCTCCGTGTTACGAGTCGGTTTAGATCATCAGGTGCCGGTGCCTGGATAGGAGCTTCTGCAGTCGTTATGGAAGTCATTAGACTTTGATCGTTTTGAAAAAACGGGGTAGTGCACCTTGGCGCTTCCGCACCTTACAGCAAGCACACGTGACGTTTTTGAAACGTCTCATTACTGTTCTCTTCTCCTCCGCCATCATTTTCATTAGCCAGCATTGTTGGAGTGAAGCTCTCAAATGCTGAGGTCTGATTTCAGCACGGCGAGCTGCTGCTCACTTTGCACGTAATGACAGGAGGCTGCGGGAGAGCGTTGAAGGGAGCCTAAGAAATCGGGGGAAGCCTAACACCGAGACCAGAGGCACGTTATGACTTTCAGTAGTTATCCTCATTATTCAGTAGCTCCACACAGAATCATTATTAATAAGCTGGCCTGAAAAATCTTATTTGTCAACAGAGATGTGCCAAACAGGTAAACTGGCACTTGAAAGTGCATGCTGGCACGTGCAGGATTTCCCCACGCTCTTGTGTGGCTGCCGGACAAGTATATGCTTTAGTGTGCACAAGCAGGCACTTGAACGTAAGAAACAGTCAAAATCAGTTGTGCATCTTTAGCATTTGTTCTCCGATTTTGCTGTGTTACTTGAAAGATGAGCTTGTAGAGGACAATAATGATGTGCCTAGCCTTGCCGTGAGCAGATGCCCTTGTATAAACGAGTGCATGTTTCTACTGCTTTTTTAAGTCTGAGGAATTTTGAAATGGCAGCACTAACACAAACAGTATTAAAGTCTGCTTTGTTCTTCTGCTGTGGTGGTGCATTTATTTAAGATCCAGTGTTTGTCATTTTAATTATAGGTAAGCTGAGGAGGTGGTGACTTGGAAAAGATGATGTAAAGGTTTAGGCTGTGGCTTCAGACTTGGTTTCAAGGTGAAAGAGCATAATTCCTGCAAGCTCTTTTAGCAAAAGCCTCAAATTGAGCAATTCTTATGTGACAGGCCAGCTTGGAGAGGTTGCTGCCACCGTGGTGTTTCTCTGGGCCGTAATTAGAAATAACTGGGCTAATACTGTCTTGTAGACTGAGCTGGAACAACACGCTTAATGCTGAGTTTGGGGCTGTCAGAGTTACTGAGAGCTCTGTAAACTTGGAAAGTATAGCTTTAGTGATTGACCCTTGGCTGCACGGACGCATCAGGACCTACTGCTCTTTCTGAATGAAGCTCATTTGTCTTCCTACATCAAGAACTTTGTTTCATGAGGTCATTGGATTGGGAGGAACTTTTGAGTCCAGTCCCTCACGCAGATAGTTGTGCAAAACATATGTAGTAGGTTATTGCAGTCTGTTTCTCCAGGGTCGTGTTGCTGTTACCAGTTACCTTCTGCATATGCAAGACTAGGCTGCGAGCAACCAGCATGGCTGAACGTCAGGAAGGTGACTTGCCAGCTGCAATGGAGTTGCTGTTTTTTTTTCTTGAGCTTCTTTCTTTGCTCTCCTGATCCCCACTGTATGCCACTGCAGTCGATGTTCTTCTACTTAAGCCTATAGCCGGTTTCTCAGATGTGTATCACCGTATCATCTTCCAGAGATCTCTTCCCTTATTTCCCTTATTTGAATCTAATAAGCCTCAGAGAAAGATACCCGAGTGAATAATTTGTATCGCCTTGTTTCCTTGTGCCCGCTGCTCCTGGGAAAGACAGCTTTAGAAGCAACATGTTCCAGCTATTACCACCCCCCCTTGCAATTGCTAGCATAAATGCTAGATATCCAAAGTACCTTGACATAGACAATGACATAGTCAATGGCAAGGCCATTCCTGGTGTTTGTCTCCTCACGTGTGTACTTGACGCTAGCTTTATCCTCTTCCACGTTGGTGTTGACAAAAGGGATAAAAACCAGAGTAAGTTCTCTTACTCTCCTCCCCTGTGTTAGGCTCTGGGGTCAATATTCAACACTTAGCCCTCATGAAGCAAGTAACTTTGTAATTTTTTTTTAAAGTATTGAGTACATCTCAGCTCTCTGCAAATGTTTCCTTTTTCATCCGGAGAAAATGCGAGCTCACCTGACCAGATTATGCAGAGCTCTTAGTGCTGCGTGAGTCTACCTTCCGTGGAAAGTGAGGGAATTGGCCGGTGAGAAGTTAGCAACTTAAAAGATCTCTGGTTTTCCTTCCACACCTGCCTCTAATTTGCATGCCAATGGAGGAAAAGCAAGTCTAAATGTAAATAAATATTCTAATTTTTGTTTCTTCCCAGAACAGGCAGACAGGAGATAGCAGGCATCTTTGTTGTACAGAATGAGGACAAAACAACTGGTTTCGTAGCATTTTACTTGACGTTTCCAAGGACGCTGGTCTGGTTGTCTTTTGAATGAGCAGAGAGAAGGTGACCGCGTTTAGGGGGGTTGTTAAAGTAGTGTTTTTGTAAATGGGGCTTTTGGATTGATTTGGTGGGACATGCGGCTTAAATATTCCGATCTCAAAGTCCCTGTTTGTCCTGTGAAAAAAATTTTGCGAGGACGATGTGAAATACTCGCATCTGAGGTCCGGGAGAAGATGCTCGCATCTACTGTTGTTTCGCTTGAGCAGATTTGTAGTGGAAAACAGGTAACTTTTGGGTACTCGTGGGTGAGAAAGTGACGAGTTCTTAGGAGTGGGAACCCGGAGAGCTGCAACCGTTTGCAGCAGCTGAAAATCCTGCGCTAATGCGAGCTGCAGCGGGTGCTCTCCTCCTTCCGTGCCCTGAAGGCAGGACATGCTGTGCAGCGAAAGCTGCTGGCTGCTGGCAGATAGGCAACAGGGGAGGCAATTTGAAGAAGGCTTAAATTAAACTCAATCAGGCACGGCAGCCCTGAGCTGAAGGGCCAGATTCTGTACTCGAATACGTGCGCTTAACTTCTATTTTTCCATCTAGAGGGTTTGAGAAAACAATGCTGGCGTCAAAAATGGGAGCAGAAAGCCTTCTTTTCATCCCTCCTGCATTTTGGTTCGGACAGTCTTTTTTCCCCTCTTTTTTATATCAATTGTTTCTTTTCTCCTTGAAGAATTTTTTGTTCAGTTTAAGATCTCAAGACTTAAACTGTATGTAGACATAATTATGTCTCTTCATATTTACTTAGGTGGACATAATCTTACTACTTGTTATCCATACAGTATTAGCGATGACACATTTTCCTGGGCAGGGTCGTAAGTGACGGATTTTCATGAAGGAAAGGAAAAAGGGATGAGTATTTTGAATAGAATAACTTGACTTACTTTAATAAAAGTAAGCAGGTGCTGTATTTAATATGTTAACCCCTGTTATTTGAATTTGTTTTAGAGTCCTTCTGTCTTGACGTGCTAAAAGGCTGGAAGGGAATTAAGGAGACCAAAGAAAGTCCCTTGACGTTTTTATGTGCTGAAGTAAGAGGCAGGCAGTCTTGCTTTATACAATGCCTTCTTCCTGTGTAGAACAATTAGTGTTAATATGGTAATGATAATTGTTTCTGTAAATTATTCTTAATTAACTATTTATGTAATAAGACATTTAAGGATCTGTATTTAACAATTTTGAGGGTTTTTTTTCCCCTGCCAATTGCTTTCCCTATGTATTTCCTTCCTGTTCTAGTGACTGTCGTCTGTTCAGTATTAACTGTGTGACGTCCAGGCGTAAAATTTGGTATAGATGATCCTTAATTAACACAAAGTGGTGCATAAAGGATCTAGTAACAGGTGGGTTCCTTCCTTTAGCTATGCTGTAATTGCCAATAGCTGGTTTTTCAGCAAAGTAATCAAGCTCTAAGACAGATCCCAGCTTGTGGGGCCACCAATCCTACCCGGTATTGTCACCCCGCAGTTTTCAGCAGGTGACAGTATGCCCCTCTGCCTTTCAGATGTTAAATTTCATTCTGTGCCAGATGTGGAAGTGCCGCTTTGGGAGTCTTTCTGTATCCAAATGGCACCGCGGAGTCAAAGGCAGAAAGAGGAAAAGTGTTTAAAACAAAAGCTGCTGGGCAGGCGGTCTACGCTGGTATTCCTAAGCAGGGTTGGGAGTAACAACCGTGTGATGTCCTGCTTCATTTTATGTTGTTTAATAGATTTCGAAGGCGTATTGAATAAAGGTAAGGGAGAGGGAGGAGCCTGCTATGTCGTGTGCTCGTTAATTAGCTCCCCTTGTTCTGGTCTGGACTTTTTTCATCTTGATAATGTCGCCTGCTGCCCTGCTTTTTCCTCATTGTTCTTTTACTTGCGTATGTGTGAAGCCTATACCGATATTTTATGTACATAATTGGCCTAGGTTTCTGTATACTGCCCAGTACAAAATGCACATTCTCCTTTTTACTGTAGTTTATGTTTATTGCACTCGCTACATTGTTTTATGTGCACAGTGTGCATATGGAATGTGTGGTGTAGTCAGAGAGACGTTATATTCCATTCTTAGCATCATTAGTGCTCGTCTCCTGACCGATTTTCATCAAGCTATAGTTTAATTTAATTCTCTTCATTATTTTGCAAAGTAGTTCGTATTTGTTGGATTTCCCTTCTGTTGCTTTTAAAAGCACCAGTGTAGCTATGTCTTTCTTTTTTTCACATGTTCTGAGCTTCCTAGGATTTCTGTGATACAGCCAATCAGCGAAAGCCAAATACTGATAGCATTACAAGTTAATTAGCACCTCGTTTCATCAGCAGTCACACTCAAATTAATACCGGCGTAAGCATATCAGAATCTCATCTTCCGTTTGCATTTAGTGAGGGTGATTTTGCGATACGTTAGTTTGTATTGTGTGCAGAGTGTATTTAATTTCCAGTGCTCTTATTTTTTGACCTATTTAAACTCACGGTCTACAATCTTACAGGAATTGGCTTTTTCAGCCAATTCTGTGTAAAGAATATGGAAAATTCAGTCAATTGCTAGGATTTATTCTGATTAAGCAGCACTGACTAGTACATTGCTCATGCCATGGGAAGGTAGGTATTTCCTTGCCTATTTTGGTTTCCCTTTAAATATATGCAGCTTAGGGCTCTTGATGTAAATAAAAGTAACTACATGACGAAAGTAGGAAAAATACCTGTAGCCTAATCAAGCCTTAATTGTCTGGATTAGTAAGACCTACAATTATTAAGATACTTTGCAGAAGTAATAAGCTATTCATATTCAACCCATCGCATCCTTAGATTTTCGCTACATAGGCTTTTCTTTCAAAGACTGAAAGAAATGGTGGAAAGAAATATTTACACGGATGGTAAATGCTGGTGTGTATGCGAACAGATAATTGGAATTTCAGAGACTGGATATTTTGGGAAGAGTACAGATAATTACTATTTATTGTCCCCTCAGCTGCAGCGTATCAAGAAAAAGTAGCTAATATAAATTACTCTTCCTTTAGAGATGATTACTGTGGGAACACTTTGTCAAGAGTAGTCACCGCTGTCGGTGAGCAGGAAGCCAGAAGCTCTGCAGTGGTCTGTCCTCTGCAGACTCAGAGAAGGAAAGCCCTTTGAGCTGCAACTCTGATTTCACACCACTGCAGTGATGCTTAGGGCTGGATGCGGTGGAAATGCATCAGTACTGCTCTGCTAGCTATATATCCGTAATCGAAGCAAGCAGTTATTCCCAGTACTGATACATGAATTTGGAGTATATTAAAAGCAGAAATCAGGACCATGTCTCTTAAGAACACTGCTCGTGCCTGTGTTGTGGTTTTGGAGAGTATTCTTCAGGGGGTTTTGCATATATACTGCATATATACTGCACCATCACGTCTTCCTTTGGTTTTCTTGCAGTAGAGAAAAAGTAGAGCAGGTCTGAGTTCAGCCTATTTACGGTAAGCACGCTAGGTGGAATAGATTGGCTGCCTGCTGGAATATAGACTTTTATCAAAACTTATTGAACAGAGTACAGGTAAATGTTTCTTTCTTTTAATCAAGGTTGATTAAATTACAATCAGAAAGATGCCCCTGTGCCCTTAGGCACATCGCAACCTTGTTATCATCTCAAATTCATCCAGCCTTTCAAGAGGGGGTTTTATTAGCTCTTCCTAATCCCCAAATAATTACTCTAGACAAAGAGCTATTTGTAGGGAACATCTTGTCTAAGGAAAAGGGATTCACAAGAAATCACAGGCCTTAATGAATTCACTGGTGCTCTGTGACATGCGTTTCCCTGGTTGTCCTTGATCTTAAATCACAACTGGGTCACGCTGCTGAACAGCTGCTAGGGGAATGGTACCTCAGTCAACAGAGATGCCTCCTCCGTGGAGTCGCGGGGCTGAAATGTTGTACTCAGTACTTAAGCCTTGTGTTTGAGAAGGAGCAAGAACGTTTTGATCAAGCTGGCAAAAGGGAGAGGAGACTTCCTCTCATAAGAGTTTACATTTGCCCTTAAGCAAACTGCAAAGCATGGTTACACAGCTTCCAGAAGTCATTCTGCGACTGGCGTGTAACAAGCTGTGTGTTTCTCATATGGTGTACGTAGGCGCTGAACGTTGCAATGCAAACCTTAAGGTGCATAGTTCTCCATCTCCTCATTCTGTTGGTGGAGTCCAGACTACGCCAGCTCCCGTGCCCCTGCTGTATCGCATGGGGAGGGCCAGCTCTCTGAGGCTGAGGTTCAGAAGAGCCCATAGATAGACCAAGACAGGCGTCTGACATCCTGCACTGCTCTACATCGTAGGTGCTTGGCCCCAGGCTGCACAGCTACATTTGTCTCTAATTAAGACGAGAGACCATAATCCTGCTGGGATTTGCACCCTTTCTTTGGGCATAGAGCAAAAGTTCCTCCTTCCTTTTAAATACTTTCACTGCCGGAAAAGGGGGACGAATTTGATGATTGGTACTGCTGCCCTTTTATGAAATAGCTTCATGATTACGGGAGTAGGAGGTAAGAAACCCAGCAGGATCATTAATTCTTTAGTTTCCACTTTTTTCATTACAGCTACCTCTGAAAAAGGTTCCTAGTTTCTGAGCTCACTGTGTATCAGAAATCGGCAAATTTTGTGGTGTGTTTTATCGCAGTGACAGTAAAAAAAAGAAAAGAAACAAAACAAACCTAGAGTATTTTATATACTTTGAAGTAATTTATTTACTCTCTAACATGCAGACTACCTGCTCACACCTATTCCTGTTTTAAGGGAAAATGTCTTTACTACTGCGAACAGAGAAATTAATCATAACTGGCTTGTTCTGCAAAGCACACTCCCAGCCATGGGGAAGGTCTGATTTTTTAATTTTTTTTTTCACCTCAAATAAGGAAACTTAAATTACTTAAGGGACTACTTAGCTTCCACTGGTGCAATTAGATTAATATAGGAGGAATTTTGATTTATTTCCAGAGATGAATATATGTTTCTAGGTCAGTAACTCTATTTAGAACAAAAGATCTTAAGATTTTTGCAAAATAAATCCAAATGTGGTGTTAGGTGTGCTGCTCTCCATTTGAATTTCAGTTTAGTCTTCATCTGATTTTTTTTTTTTTTGCCCTCTTCTTGAGAAGTGGCGTGAGCCCAGAAGTGTTAAAGTTCAGAAGTAATAAATGACTTGGGAAAGATGAGAGGTAGTAATAAAATGGTGATCTTCATTTGCGTTGCCAGAGGACTGATGTCAATTGCCCTGAACCAGTAACGTTAAGCCAGGAAGGGGGCAGATAAAGATGCAGTGATGTTTGCTAGCAGTAAAATTCTCTCCAAAGCAGTAGAAATGGAAGAGAGCAGTGAAGCATTGAAAGGTATGATGATACGGAATAGCTGGGCAACTAAACAGCAGATGCAATACAATATTGATAATGTAAAAGAATGCACATAAAGGGAAAAACAGTCGTAAATTTATACATGCAGTAGTGGGCTCTCGTTTCTCAATCACCACTTTTTTCTCAATCACCACTTTGGAAAGACATCTGGAAGTTTAGTTCTACAAAACCAAGTGAGCAAGCGTTCGTGGTTCCTTTGAGCAGAAGCTGCGCGGGGCTCGTGAGAACTGATGGGAGCCGGGTGCAGAGGGAGCAGAAGGACGCTGTTCTTCATACACCACATCGCTAAACTGTGGGCCTCCTTGCCACAGGATGGTTTGGGCAGTGGGTTTGTGTCAGGTGCTTGAAGTTCAAGAACCAGTTGGGCAAGGTCAATTAATTTAAAAATATATCAGAGACCACTGATTTTCAAAGTTGTCCCTTCTGCACAGGAGTCCTTGGGGTCCGGGAGGGTGTTTCAGGGTGGTGTCACTGTCTGCTTTTCCATCCCACCAAACTGAAGGAATTTTATTGACCTGTTCAGCACAGGATACCCATTGCCTTAGCGTCCAACACCAGTCCGTGGATCTCCAGAGAGTAATTTATGGTTTGGTTGGTGCTTAGTCGTGGATGCTGTGGTATGGAGGTTCTGCTTGAGTTAATGCCATTTCCAGGATGAGTGGTCCTTCAATGTACTGTGACTATTAATAGAGAGGTGTGAAATGTGTTCTCAGCAAAATGGTTTCCTTCATATCACTGGAAAGGTGGATTTGATGAAGCTAGAGCTTGCTGCGTGTCAGATCATGATGCCCTTGATACGAATCAAGTACAGATTCTGGATTTGGCCCCTTGTATGCAAGCTAGAGAATATATCATAAAAGATGGAAATTTTATCAACTGAAACAAAATTAAATGTGCAGTGTGTTGCAGTGTGTACTACTGGTTTTGTAATGTACCTGTTGACAAACTTCATAACAGAATTATTAAAACTCAACCTATGGAGAAAGGAAAAAGCAAAGAATTAGTTGAACTTCTCTTTGAATATTCAGGGTGCCATGCAAGACTGAAAATTAACTAATATTTCTTGTGGGAAAATATCCTCTGGCAAATTGTTAAATGTAAATTTTGAGGAAGTTATATATATATCTTTCTATATCTATGCTCGTTTTAAAAAAAGTCTTGTACTCATTAGATGTTCAGTATAATAAACCATCTTCTTGATAGCTAAGCTACCCAGGGCAGTGTATGGTAAGTGTCGGCTTAAGAAACAACCTCACCCCTTAAAAAAGCCCCGACTCTTCCTCCTCCTCAAAAATCGCTTGCTCAGTCCTTGAACGCCAAACCGGGACCCAGTCTGTGGCCCACTTGCTGGTGTCGGCTGCCGTTTACAACCACTTTTGAGTGCGGTTGTGAAAATCTGTGGCTCAGCTAATATTCGACAGTATCTGAATTTACAGCTTGATAGTTAATTATTTTATATATGCCATGTACTGCAGTTTACATGTAAACAGTAACTGGAAAGCAAAATGATCCTCCGCAGTAAAGTTGAGTTGTGTCCTGAGGAATATTCTCTGTTTGCATCTCAGGAGCAGGATGCTCTTCTCTCATGTTTCAGTTTCTTCTGGTTTTTATAAGATGACCTGCTGCATATAAGCATGGTTTATCCCCATCACCAATAATGCTTATGCAATTGTAGTCTGAATACTAATCCTGAAATACAGTTTAGGCTCCTTTTGTAGTCATGATAGATTTTATGAACCATTTTTGTTGCTGGTGATGTCAGCAAAATCTCTCTATTGAGTTATGGATTAGGTATTTAATCAAGTTTTGTGCATTATTATACAAGTCACTTCTTTCCATTTTCTCCTGAAAAATAGAATTGAAAAAAAAATTGATTTGCAATGGAATTGAGCAAACACCTGATAAATAAAATTTAGTTACGCATCTTACACCCCTGTCTAACAACGTGCAAATATGAAACACGAGATGTACATCCAGCAGGCCTTTCTACTGGAAGCCAAAGAGATTTTCTACATGAGTAAGAAAGGAACACAAAATTTAGAATAATTTCCACCAACTCTGATGCACTTTTTTGTAGGAGTTTCTGCAAATGTTGGCTTTAAAACATCTGTTTGTCCTGGTGTTTCTTTTCTCAGCAACCTGAATCGTAGTTGAGATGTGGCTGCAAGACCAGTTCAGGACCACCAGACTTGCTGGTGTAACAATTACAACCGGTTTTGTTCCAAATTATGTTTTGTCCAGCTGTCTTTTAAAACCATTTCTACGAGTTGCTAGGATACATTTCTAAAAGCGGAAACTGTTTACACAGACTCAATATGAAAAATCTTTGTGTTTCACTTATTTCTTGCCAAGGCTTCATTACAAGGCACTGCTGAAGTTTACCAAGCTCTCAGAATTGTCATACAATCCCATTTCTTTGTTTGTTATAATCAGAGAACTACATAGCTGATTAAATGAATCTTGTTTTGTCTACTATTATTAACTCCTGTGCTGAGCTTTCCAGTGGCATTATACAGATGGATGTTTAGTCAGCTCAGTCCTGATGAAGGCCAATCCTGCAAGCGTTGCTGGCCGAGGTGGTTCTGATGGAAGTCAAGCTGAATCGTCTCCGTTTCGTACATGCACACCTGTGTCTGCACTCTCGGCTTTATAAATGCCTCCCATTTGAGATGCTGAAAAGGTGAAATCAGATCATTTGAAATAACGTCAAACCCACACATTTTCCTAAGGGAAGTAGTGAAGTTTTGGGTAAACAACTTGAAATTTGTGTCGGTGAGGGATGGGTTGAAGAGGCAGTGCAGACCAGCCGGAAGGCAGTGTCGGCATGTGCATAATGAGTTCTGCGTAATTTTAAAATTTGTCTGCTTGCCAAAATACAATCGCAGGAATCAAGCCTTCCTCATTTTACGACGTCTGCTGTAACTTGCCTTGTCTTACAGTGTTAGGTTTCTAAAATACGACAGGGTTTTTATATAACAGTGTATACATGTATAATCTCTATATATAATCTATAAGTAGTAATATTTTTTCAACTTCTGAATTTATATTTTGATCTGCTGCTTCAGGCTCACTGTTGATATTTTTAATATTGAATAGACTTTATTTTTGTGGTATCGCATAGGAGGATGGCTGAAGAAAGAATTGGCATTTAAATTTAAAAATAATTTTTCTTAAATGGTAGTTCTGAAATTAGTCTTGTTAGCCACCCTTGTGATCCCTTCAAACCAGCCCAATAGAAGTTAAATAACTGCTACGGCCATAATCAACAATCAGATTATACTGAATCCCTGCAGACTCCGTGAGAAAGGTCTAAGGGAAAACTATTACCCATGAAACAAAACATAGCATTTAAATCCTAGCATGAGAAGCAGCCAGACAAAGGGAACACAGATCGCGGTTTGATTACCCCTGTAGAAGAACATTTAGAAAATTAGTGTTAGGACATTGGTAATTGAAAGCATGTAAAAGTGTTAATGCCCTCCTTTGCTTTTCTTTGATTAAAAAGGTCGTTGACAGAACATAGCTGTGTGCATACCTGGAGCAAGTATGGGAGTAGAGGCTGTGATGTGCTCAGGTCTTTGTACAGCTCCTGTAGGTGTCCAAGGAGTGAGCTCTAAGGGTGGTACGCAGCTTCTTGAAATGGTGGCCAGAAACACACACTTGTATTTACAAGCTTATAAAAGTAGCTGCACGGTTGATGGCTTAGAGTTTCATCCTCTAATGATTTTTTTCAGGTGTAGCCTTTCTATTTTGGTTGTATCAAGGCAACCTGAAGATTTGTTAATACACAAAGGTGAAAGACCATCAAAAGTTTTTAAGTCTCACGTGTCTTTCTCTGTTGTTCAGGGACAACTTCTTAACTGATGAAAGGTAAAGCCATTCCTTCCCCTCAGTCCTAGGAGGAAAGAATCCCATAGATGATAGACAAGTATAAGCTATGCTGTATGACCTAGGAGGAGAACCTGCACGCAGCCTTTGTGCCTTTTGCACCTTGCAGTGGACATTGCTCTGAGGAGTGTCTCTTCATTTGGACTTACCAGTACAATGCTAGAATGGCATAAAAGAAAACATAATAAAGCAAAGAATTAGGCTCATAATTCTTTGCCTTGGGAATGATAGTACTATACATTTTTCGGTTCTACCTCCTGGCAATATGTTAGAAGATGAAATATAGGCTTAGGCAGCACTTGCTTGGAGAGGAAAGTTAAAAGATTTTACTTCTGCAAAGCCTGAATGTTTAGGGGATATTTAATAGGGATATGGTTGGTAAAAAGTGGAATCCATCATGTAGCTGCTGATAAAAGCAAGTACTGGTAAAAGTAAGGGGTAATCCACAGATAATCTGAATGCTGCAGCAGGGTACAGTGCAATGAAGAAAACGGGGATCCTGAACACCTTTTCTTTGCCTTCAACAGCACTGAAAACCATGGAGTTGCTGTTTGCTCTTGTCTTTATATGATCAACTAGTCACAGATGGCCTTGGCTGGGTAATCGTAGAATCATAAAATGGTTTGGGTTGGAAGGCACCTTAGAGACCGTCTTGTTCCAGCCCCGCTGCCGTGGGCAGGGACACTTTCCACGAGGTCAGGTTGCTCAAAGACCCGTCCAGCCTGGCCTTGAACACTTCCAGGGAGGGGGCGTCCACAACCTCTCTGGGCAACCTGTGCCAGTGCCTCACCACCCTCATCGTGAAAGATTTCGTCCTAATACCTCCTCTAAATCTACCTTCTTTCAGTTTAAAACTGTTACCTCTTGTCCTGTTACTCCATGCCCTTGTGAACAGTCCCTCCCCAGCTCAGGCACTGGAAGGCTGCTGTAAGGTCTCCCCGGAGCCTTCTCTTCTGCAGGCTGAACAGCCCCAACTCTCTCAGCCTGACTTCACAGGAGAGGTGCTCCAGCCCCTGATCATCTTTGTGGCCTCCTCTGGTCTCGCTCCAGCGGGTCCACATCCTTCTTACATTGAGGGCCCCAGAGCGGCGCGAGTGTTACCTGCAGCTTAGTGTCATTCCTAATCTCTCACTGGAAGGGGTTAGATCTTGCTGAGTGTGTGTATGATCTAAGTCAATGTGTACCCCCCTTTTCTCCTGAAAATCTTTTAATTTCGATGGAGAGCATTTTGTGAGTTGAGAAACTGGGGAAGCCTGGTTTCTTGGGTCTTGACGTTGATCAAAGCTCTAAGGAAAGACAAGCTCACAGTGTGGCTTTTCCTCAGCAAATCCACTAATAGAGTCTCTCTCCTCTGTTCAGCTGCCTGTTTTCCCCTGACCGGTAAAGTGAAAACTTCACAATATAGGTGAGACTTGACTGAAATTGGCCCAAAGGTTCAAGTGTTAATGCAGGGAAGAACGGGCATGAGAAAGGAGGATGGGGGTTTCCATTGCTTTTCACATTCCCACATACACCCATGGAGTGTGTGGCTGCGTTACTCTTGTTTTCTTGGGAAACCAGACCAAAAATAATGGTAAATAGGAAGTAAAACCAATTCTGTTACTGCATAGTGCATCATAAGGGAAAAACATTATCCGCATCTCTGGATTACCAGACTGTTTGAAGCTGCCATAACCCAGTTGTTAGCAACCATAATTTAGATGTTTTGGGGTTTTTTTTTACATAAATATGACTTACTTGAAGTATGTTGAATTAGGAAACTCATGAATAAATATTTTGACATAATCAGAATTATATGGCTAGAGATTGACCTACTTTGCATGACAGATGCTTGAGAATCCCCCAGCTAATAGCATACTAACCTGGCATAGCAATGCCCTATCTTATAATGCACTAAGCTGCATACAGACATTAAATTATTAGATTGTTGGGGTTTTTTCATGGAGATTAGACACAGTCAATTTTGTTTGTAAATGAGTAAGTTATAGGCAAGTTATTGAGAAAGCATTGGGGTGCAGTCCAAAGGAGAACTCGTGCATCATTTGATCAGTGTTTTCAGTGTGGTCTCGCAAAATACTGTTAGAGGTAGAAATAGCCAGAAAAGCTTGATGGTACCAGCAACCAAGTAACTAGAGTATTACACTCTTCGGAAGATAAGCACAACTGCAAGAGGAATAGTAATCTTTTAAAAATCTGGTAATATTTTAATGATATAAATAATCTGTTTGTTTCCCCTGAGGCTGTTTTTTGTGCCCATGTTGATCTCAGCAGACGGATCTTATCTGCATGTCCTTGAAGTTAATATGACAAGGATTTTGTACAGGTTAAGTTAATAGAGAACTCTGACCTTAGAATAAAAGTCATCTTCCCCTTTTAAGTTTATATGGAATGGTTTTTCTGAAATCGTCTTCCTTTATTAGTTTAAGAAACAGATGATGAAACCGTTTAGGTGCGCGTTGCATAGAGTATGGGTTTCAGGCTTCATAAATTTCTGTAATGCAGTTCTAGAACAAGAATTAGTAGTGCTTTAACTGGTGAAGTACCGCACTTTTTATTTTCACCAGGAGAAAGGTAACTTTATCTTGGCTCAGTTTCAGTGAAGAAAACCCTCTTCTCTCTCATTCGGTTTGTGCCTTGAAAAATAATACCATATTTAATTTCATTAGCTCCTTTACTAGCTTGTTTTCTCTGTTTTTAAAGAACTTCTGTAGATAAAGTCAACTTTGTTCACACTTCTTTCCCAGGGTCTTCAGAGGAATATGATTTTGCTCTCTTGTAAGGAACTCTTGTGATCACAAAGGTAGTAAAAAAGCGTGTATAATCTTAGCAGATGATATGATCTCTTTCAAGCCTTAAGCAGGAACAGACCAAGACACAGCTCCTACCCTCTGTCTTGATGTACACCAGCTGCTTAAAACTTCCTAGAACTAGGTTAAACTGTCCCTTTAACACTGATACTTCTTCCAAAACGGATGTGATTCGGTCATCCTTGCAGTGCTCAGCTACCGGAGAGAGCCCTGCGGGCTGCCAGCGGAGACACTCTCAGGTACGGCGCAGGTGGGGACCGAGCTTCTCCTTTCAGGTAACAAAGGCATCATTTTTAAATAAATCATGTTTGGAGGACACTGATTTGTAGTTGGTCTGGAAACTTCACCAAAGGGCAAGAGACAGAGGTGATTATTTGGCTGGGTTAGTTATAGCCACCCTTTTCAAGAGCTCCTCTCTGGCTTGCAGGGTGTTTGGAAGGAGGTTTGTTAACGAAGTCTTTCTGATGGGACTACACCTTCCTGCCGTTCTTTAGGCGAATGGCTCTGAAATACTGGACTGGGCTGCAGGTGGCTCAGCAAATTTGTTAAAATGAGTAAAAATTTTTGGTAGCACTAAGCACTTGGCTTTGGTCTTTTCTTCTGGTTCCCCTGACATTCCAGCAGGCTCTTTGGATTCAAACATTCTAGGTTAGCTTGGCTAGCAGTTGGGTCCTCGTGCCCTTACAGCTCAACCCGTTTGCCCGACGTCTTTAAAAATTGCCCCAACTTTTCCCAGTTTCCTCTTCCTCGCAGTACAGTTATCTGGTGGGTTTTGTTGGTTTGTTTTTATTGTTTTGTATTACTTTCCTAACAATATTCTGCTTCATTCTTAATTTCCTAAGTACTGGCCCAAACACTTTGGCTCCTTGATGCCTGATCAATGTAGTCCAGAAACAGAAGAGTTATCCTGATGGGCTGATCCTCCTTGGCACTACGCGCACGAGAGATGCGCAAACCCCACTTTCTTACCTCTGGAATTCGTTATGGCACAGGGACGTTTCACTTCTTATTAACGCTTTGCCCAAGGCAGTAGTCTTTTCATTTCTGCCTCCTGCTGCCACTTTGACAATAGGAACGGCAGCAGGAGGCAAAAATGAAAGGACCAGATTGAAAGAAGCGCTTTGCCACTGTTGTAATTTTGAAATTGATGGCGTTTTTTAGCCCAAAGTCTCAGGAAAAAAGCTGCTTTCCTCTTTGCCTCCTATTGTTTTTCCAACAGGGAGAGACATTCTCTGATGTTGCAGAGGCAGTGGGAGGCCAAAATGAAAATAATTTTCTTCCTGAAACATTGGATAGCAAAATGTGAACAATTTCAGCAGGGAAGTAGTGGTTTGGTTTTTTGTTGAGTGCCATGTGGTGAATGCTGGTATTTCCATTTGCCTGTGGAAAATAAATAGCGGCTGCTTTTCTTATTGAATTAACTGTCATAGGATAATTTCTACAAATCTATTTACTGTGCGTTTTTAACATGTCATTTTCATTCTTTTCCTTTTTCTGCTTGAGAATAGGCTTTGTAAGGTGGGTACATAGTTCCCTTCTGAGGCCACAGGCTGCCTCTAATACCAGGGCCATGGAGCCAGCTTCTTAAGCCAGAAACTTAGGCCTCTTCAAGTTCCAGAACTGCATTTTATACCAATATCATCAGAATGGTTAATAAATCCAGACATGATTGTCAGTGCCACTAATTCCATAGGAAGAAAGGTGCAGGGTGGTTCTGCAGCTGCACTGTCACATCGGTGACGTAGTTGCCGTCACAGCACGGTACGTGATGCAGCTTTTCTGCTGGGCTCTCTGCTCAGTAGTATCAGGGCTTCAGGGTTATTAGGGTTAAGTGAAATGGGAGGTGGGGTGGAGTGAGCTTCAGAGAAGGCCAAGTGGGAGAGCTTTTATGCTTCATTGGAGACCGATGTCCATCTTCTCTTCCCCAGAAGACCAAGCCCTATGATTTAGGTGAGACTTTATTTGCAGTAGCGAACCAAAGCAGTCAAGGAACAGAAGCACAACCACTAGACTGCAGTTTGCGGGTGTTTACAGGCTGTTGTGATCTACTGCATTGTTTTGTAACTTTTCTAACAAGTACTGGCATGAGCCTTCAACAAAATGAAGTTCTGTGTCGATGAAGAGAATGGCTCAAGGCAAAAGGTCCCCCTGGCACACAGCCGTGATTTCATCCAGTGTGGTGCACAGTCCCATTTCTGTCCATGCATGCAGCACTGATGCAGTAGGAGACCAGAGTGTTGACAAGAGAGAGTAAAGTGTAAATCAGTGAATGGCTTTATCCTCGTGCTAGAGCTCTCGTGGACTATTGCTCTCTTCTTTGGGGACTTCAGTGTCTGTAATTAGTTATTGTGAATGGAAAGACTTTTCTCTCATTGAACATGTGAGAAATTTGGCAATGTTAATCAGCAGAGCATAACCTTTGCTTAACTTGCTCTTTTTATAGTCCCAGAGAATTAACATTTATCTTAGGGCAGCACAAGAATTTGGCATTTGTATGAAGTGAACTGATTCTCCTCCCTTTCTCTGTCTTTATACATAACAAAAACTAAACTCTTTGATAGACTCATCAACAGAATATATTTGTAGGCTTTGAAGTGTAAATTGTGAATTTGTGTGTCTCAACATGACTTTGGAGCACCATGTGTAAGCGCATGCATGTCTGTGTCCGGGATTAGTTAAAGTCTAATTAAAATTGTTCCTGAAAACCACATCCTTAAAGTCGGATCTAGGTAGACATGTGAACGTAGCTTGATTTTTTTTTTTTTCATAAGTTCTGAGCATTTTTCATTCTTGCAGGATTAAAGAGAGTCAGGAGAATTCAGCAACTCTGCAAATCTTGTTGCATGTGCACATACCAAAATAATTCTTTAAATGCTCATCTTTAAAAGATCAGTTTTCCTGGTGTTGGCTAGTTTTTCAGCTGCTTTAAGGTGCCTCTCAGTGCTACAGCGGAGCTTGGAAGGAAATGGAATTCTGATTTGCTTTCCTCTTCCTCAGCAAGTTCAGATTTGGTTGGGAAATGACACATTCCGGGGTAATTTAGCAGTGCCGTTTGGACTGGCCTCTCCTTGCTGCTTTGGCAGTCCTTTATGGAGGTTTTTGCCCGTAGATGGGTATCTGCTTGCTGCCCCATTGGGGCTGTTTTGCTTGGGCATATTAGTACAGCTGTGACAGGTCCCTTGGTTTTCAGAGTGGCTGGGCTTTTGCCCTGTGCTGTCCAAATGCAGTGCACGTGTTAGTGCCAGTTAAGGATCACTGTAAAATCAGTTGCCTTTTCTTAGTGATTTTGTCTCAGAAGCAACAATTTCATACTGACATCCAGGCAAGCAGGTAACAAATGACCTGGTTGATGACCGTGTTTTCCCAAATGCTTTGTTTACCTGGCATTTCAATGTCTGCTTGGTTTAAACATTTACCTCAGCTTTGCAACATTAGGTGAACAAAGTTTGCTAAACTGTCTTCTGTCTTTCAAAGAGGAGAATCCACAGCTAGCTATCCTCTCCCTTCCCCTGTAGTTGTCCAGAAAATATCGTTTTTATTCTAAATCTCTGACAGCAGAAAATGGGCTGCCAAGTTTTCCTTGTTTCGCTTTTGGTTGTTCCCCGGGGCTTGCTGAACAAGGCTAGTACCCTAAACCAAAGTTTTATTGCGGTGTCTTACGTTAAATCAGCGTAGAATTTGGGATTTTAGCTGCTTCTGCATCCAGCCTGTAAAAGGCACTTTACAAAATGGCTTTCAAAGATTTATGAAGACTTGTATGGTACAGAGGCTGAAAGGAAGTTTAATTACATTCAGCTTTTGGTCATTTCTATGTCTGAGGATATGCCCATATACTGTTGTCACAAAGACCATCTAAGAAAATAAAATTGATCAGTGAACCTTCTGGCTAAAACTAAAATGAGTGCTTTGTCATCTGCCCATAGAGTGTGTGTGCTCAATCACTGCCATCTCCCGTGTGCTCACCCCAGACTCTCCATCACCGCGATTTGTCCACAATTTTAATCAAACATTATTTTGTATTGAGGCCTTCTCTGTAAATAATTGAATTCTTCTCTTGACATACTCACACATGCTTCTTTGTACTATAAAGCAGTAATGTAATCTAGTCCACGCAACCGTTTTGTTTTGGGGACGGGAGAATACACGTCTTGTTTTGTATTAGCTTGCGTAGAGTATAAGGTGTTAAGAGAAAAACAAGTGCAATTGCTGTCACCTTGTGAGTGACATCTCTGCTCATAAAGCTCCGATCAACGACAGCAAATAATGTGGGAACATTTTATTTACTTGCATAGGAAACTTGGTTCTAAGAATGGCGCTGTGTAGGTGTCTTCGTGTACAGTAATTCACAGGCTAATAATGCCAGAAGCCATAAAATCTCTCAGTTGGAGGTTATTGTGAATAGCAGTGCTGAACAATCGGGAAGTACTGCTGAGATGATAGTCTGAATGATGATTGAGTTTTCCTGGAGAGCCCTTATCTGTGGTTAAAATTGTAGGTAATGTTTTTGAATTGAACCATAATAGAAGTTCATTGAGCCTTCAGAGTGGTTTCTGTGTCCCCTCTTTAAATGGTTTATCATTTTCCGTGGAAATATTCTCGGTCTTTGCGTGCAAGACATATGTTTGCGTTGCCGTCAAAACGGGATGTTTTACATTTTTCTGAGCAGAAGGACCAAGAGGATTGAAGCACCAGCAGGACGGGAGGAAGGTTCTCCCTCTGGTTACTCGTGCTAGGAGGCTCTTGTGCTTCTTGATGGCACTCTTGGGCAAGGGCAGCTCATAGGAGGAGGCGGGGTTCTCGGCAGGAAGAGATTTAAAAGATACTTTGCTGAAGTTTTACGTACTTGTACCCTGGCAATATCACTTTGCTAATACAGTAGACCCCAACAGGGTTCACTTGTTGACCCTACAGCAACCTGTCTGTAGCTGGGTAAGCTAAAAGCACTCCAGAACATGTCTTGCAGACTTTTTAGGACTTTCCCTCTCAGCTGATGAAAGGAGAAGTTTGCATTCAAGTTGTACGCATATACTGTAACCAGGGTTTGTCTAGGGTCCTATACAGAAAAGATAGTTATTTCCTATAAAATTCTAACATGCGTTTTCAGGTTGTAATGCACCCCCATAAACAGAATTCATTTTACTACATCAGTAGGTTTTTTCAGTTACTAGGAACTAGCCTTTATCGACGAAATAAAGTGTGAAATCTGAAGCACATCTTCATTTAAAAGATGGCAGTGATTGATGTTCTGAGCAGATCTTGCTGCAAATGCACTCTGTTCACTTGAGATGAATTACAGATCTTGAAATTAAAGCCTTCACTAACTCTCATGTTAAAAAAAGTTAAAAATGGCTAATTGCAAGAAACTCATTTGAGAAACATTGTTAGAGGAAGCGAGTACTAGCAATAACACCAGAAGCTAAATTCCATGCACATATACTGCTAGATAAGATAGGTTTTCTTCTGTGAAATGTTAAGAAAGGAAAAGGTTTTTATTTTTCTGTGTCAGATCTCAAGCTGCAGCATAGTGGGTTTGGGCAGTTGTGCTCCCAAAGACAGTGACAAATACACGACCTGGCAACCCAAGTTTTTCTACCTCTAGCAGAAGAGTTCAAAAATCAGGTTAACAGATAGCAAGAGAATCTTGGAATTTGGGCGGGGGTGTTAGTTTAAAAATCCCAAATAAGCATGCTGCAGTGAACTTTTTTTACACCTGTGAAGTAAAAATGGCATTGCCGAGATGCTGTGGTCTTGGTATCGAGATTCATCCCTTTGTGTGACGGATAGTTTTGAGCCCTCTGTATCGGACTTGCAGTTCTGTGAAGCCATTGAGAAAAATGCGGCATCGAGGAGAATAATCTCTTTGAGCTTTTCGTGATCCCTTCACGAATTGCTGTTTAGTTGCTGCTGTACTGAAAGGTACATATAATTATACATGAGTATTTTCTCTGTAACACCTGCTTATGTACTTTTATGTACTAGAGAAATCTGTAGTTGATTAAAATTACCGTGAATTTTCTTCAGATAATTGATACCAAATGAAGCTGTGCACCATGTGTGTATGCATATGTGCAAATACATAAAATTATGGATGCCTATATATGTGGACATAGCGGTGTATATATGCACAGCTAACGAGAATTATCTTTCACTTAGCAATTAATTCAGGAGTCTTCAGTGTGTGCGGTGTCTCAGAGGTCATTCTGCACCGCAGTGTTTTGTATTTTCCGCTGTGTTGGTGCTATAAAAATGCTAATTGTCCCCATGAAGATGTAGGCTGTTTATAAGTGTGTATGTGATTGTTTTTCAGCCCGGTGAGATATAAGGAGGTTTTATTTCAGGTTTATAATTTGAATGTGTGATGGATGCAACTTTGACAGTTTATTAGTTAGAAAAGAAAAAAAAAACAGACAGTGGCATGTCATCCCTCAGCAAATTGATTGCCAGGAGCATGTTATTGACTTCAGTGATAATATCATTATATATTTTACAGTCGTAAAATCAAGAAACTCAGATTATACCCTGAGGACTTCTCACATTTAAATAAAGGATATAGTCATTTCCAGGGCTATTGGTTTAGATTAGTGGCTACTATGAAGGATGTGTAGTGTGTTAGAAGAGCATACAGAAAAAGCAACAGTGTGCTTAGTGCAGTGATGCTTTGGTTTATTTTCTTCTTCTGTTTATGAAATACACTTACTTACAGATCCCCTGGGAGAATGGAAAGCATTTGCTCTAAATGCCAGCATATTAATACATTGTTAGCTCGGTGCTCTGTGGGGCTAAGAGCTGAAATCAGGCATAGTCCTTGACGTGTACCAAGAGTGAGGGATAAGTCTTCTTGAAACTCTCACCAAAATCCACAGTGACTGGGAAGAAAACCTTAAGTGAGCTTCAGTCTGCAAAATTAAAACATTACGTGGAGTAGGATAACCTAATGCAAACACAGCCCTCCCTCTTGATGTCAAAGTGAAGGCTGAATGGCAGCTGATGGGCTGCTGTGATGATAGCGCCTTGGGAGCAGCTCCCAAGCAGGCTCCGGTGACCGCTGCTGATGGGCACGGCCTGGGCAGCACCCGCCTCCGGCGCTCAGCTCGGGCTGCTCTGAACTGGATCTTCCGCAGTAGCGTATGCTCCTCTTGCACTGTTTACCAGTCACGTCTTGGGCTTGGATGCGCTTGAGATACTCGGCTTGAGTACTTGGGGTTTTGGGTTCAGGTCTGTCTCTAACTTGCTTTACGGTGTAATTAAGGTATATTGCCTTGAATAAAAAAAATCGACTGTGTTGAAAACCTTGTTTATTACTTTTACAGTCTATTTAGTGAGATGGATGAAATACCTTAATGCTGAGCATGATGATAAGCCTCTCTCTACTTTAGATGCAAGCTCAGAAGCACATTGCATCACCTAGCTCTGGGGACTTACTGTTCTCTTAAAAGACTGTGGAAGTCCAAGTGCAATGTCACAACTTGGCAGCAAAGGTCATGTTTTCCCACTCACGCAGGAGCAGTGGCTCCCGCTGGAGCACATATGGCTTAAAGGTGAACAGTGACATCTACAGAAGTAGATAAAATAATTACTCTTACATTTACATTTTAAGAGCCTCTGAGGCTTATAAATATATATGCTGCAAACAAAACATTTCTTTGCTTGTGTCAAGAGCGGCACATCTTCTAATTAAAACTGATCACCTTTCTAAACTGAATTTGTGTGATGTTGTGGTTAGTGGGGTTTTTTGCTTTTGCATTTTTTCTTACTTTGGGGCATGAGAATCAAATCACTTTTAGTTTTGTTAATACTCTGGTTCCGTTTTGGATTGTAACTTGTGTTGAGTTGCAAACAAATGCTTGGGATATTTCTTTGCTTGTTCAAAGATCTTTATGATAGCATTGTAGAACAAACCATTGGAAAATACTCATTGATCTTGAAGTTAAAAAAGTTTTAATACAAAACTTTAATTTAGGACCATTTTAGAATGGCCTAGTGGTGCTAGCCCTCTGATGAAGAACACTGGGCAGATCCCTACCTGCGCCGGGTGTGGTGGACACCTGAGGTGGGCATCAGCTGCTCGCCTGGCATGGCTTTGGCAGCTGTAATCTTCCCCACAGTCAAGAAATCCTAAAACGAGATCTCAGGAAATATGTGTTGTGGAAAGGAGCAGTTGTCATTAAACACTTGTTTCTAATTTTGCTGTAGGTTATGGTCTAGTAATGATTCGAGACTTCAAGCTTCAGTTTTCCATAAAATCTTCATAGTTGGTTGATGGATGTCCCCCTTCCTGCCCTTGAGATGTTATTTGTAGTTTGAGGAACGCAAGCTAAGAGTGAAAGCCCCAAGATGCGGCTTCTCATTACTCGAATAAAACTGATCTCCAGCAGTAAATGCAGCCCTGCATCCAGGATAACCTTCCTTCCTGCAGGCTGGGACCGAGCAAGTGTGGTGGCAGAAGGTGGCCAGAGAGCCGAGCGCAACAGCGGGTCTCTGCAGACAAAGGCAAGAGCTGCGGAGAAGAAAACAGCAGAAAGAAAGGGGCAACACTTTCCTGGGTGGGATTCTGGCACAGGCACAGCTCTCTGGTTTGGTGGTTTAATGTTATCGCTCACCCTTCTCCGAAGCTTAAGAAGAATTACAGCCTCGTAATTCAGGCATCTCTTATTTATGCAGTTTCAAACACAGGAAGAACCTTGTTCAAGAACTGTCATTAAAAAAAAATCTTCTTTGTTTTAATGATGAGATGTTTCTGACAGTCTGGACTATCTGCCTCGTAAGTGTCCGGTGTGCAAATGACGTATCACCCCGCATAAATCTCACATCTCGCATGCACTATGCAATCAGCAACCCTGCCAGTGTTTGTCACACAGTAGTTTTCCAAGGTAGAAAGTTTTTTCAGTTCAGATTACAGCATCAACATTTGGAAATAAAGTGTGAGCATAGACCGGGGGAGATGTGGATACACACTGAGAAATGGTGACTGTTGCAGATGGCTGATTTATAATATAGGGCAGCGTGTGCGTGCATTCTCTCTGCTTTTCGTGGGACATATGCTCTAGGGTTTTACGGATGAATTTGTAGTCTCTAGTAATTTGCGGTTTCCACCACGGTTTAAAATATCTACATCATTTTCAGGTTGATGATTTTTCCCAGTCATTTATCCCCAAAGCACTTTATCCTACTTAATCTGGGTCATAATTGGCATGGGACTTGTGCGTAAGCGAACATAGCCATAAGTTGTGTTTGAATGAGCTGTTCATGTCAGGGGTTTAGTTACGTTCAGCAAAATAGATCATTGGTTGGAATAAATGTAAGTGTTCAAACAACTAACTGAATGCAAGGTTGCTATCGTGGCTCGGACCCAGGAAACACTCTTGAACACTTACGTGCTCGTGCGACGTTACTGTTGGCTAACAGCTGCCGCCTTCTGTAATGAAGATGTAAGGTTGAAAATTGTGGGTAAGGAAGCTGCTGGAATTGGGTTTTATTTACCGCAAATCAACAGGATATCTTTGCAAGTATGAAAGACATATGGAAAAGTCCACTGTTATCGTTGTACTTCATTGCGTCTCCAGATGTTCTCCCTCCTGCCCCACTCTGGACCTGAAAGTGGAAAATGGTTTTTCATTGTTTTTAGCTGACAGTGCCAACATCTGCCTTGGCGTTTCCCTGGCGAATGGTGTTAGCACTGCTTCGAGTTTCTGATTTGTCGTTTGTGTCTTATTAGATTGTTTAAAAAATGTGAGAGCATGAAGTTTCAACACTGTTTAATTCCTTTTGAGGGAGAGGGATTGAAAATGAATCAACAGAAGAAGTTGGGTGGCCGCTGAACTATCACAGCAGTACTTAATCAGCTGCCGTATTTTCAAGGGGCCATAAATGAGGCATTAAAACGTTGCTCTGAGCTGATATTTTCCATTGAAATAAATAGTATTTGTGTGCTCAAACACACTCAAAGATCTCAATATGCGTAAAATAGCTCTATTTTTTAGCATTCATTTAGTCCATCGTTAGTTCACGGCGTGGACTGTGCCGTACTCTCAGGGAGGGAGAACTAAATGAGCGTCTTCATTTGGAAGTACTCTCCATTGGTCGTGCATGCCCTCTAGTTTTTCCTGTAACGGTATTCTAAAAATTTCAGGTCCGTAGTTTTGAACCTAGTTTGTTCATCCGCTTGAAGGGAGTGTAACACTAGCAAAGTTGACCCAAGTGCTGACTGCTGGAAAAGGTGCTTTTACTAGAAATACAAAACAAGATAGCTTTTCCCCCCAAATCGTCTGTACTTCTGCTTATCAAACAGCAGCTGCGTAGAAGCAGATTTTACTGATTTTTCAGTGCTTAAATCTGACCTTTCAAATAGGAATGACCTTTGAAGAAAGTCTGGGCGTGAATTCACAAATACGGGTGTCTAATACTAGATTCTTACCTAGAGTTCATTTATAGCAGGCTCTAGCTCGTTCTTCTGGGTTTTTAGAACAACTAGAAGGATGGGACAAAATCTGTGACTAGAGCTCCTAGGTGGTAATAGTATACATTTAAATAACATCAGTCCATGTTTAGGCAAGTTTTGTCGTGGAGTCTGTTGGGTCCGAGAAACTTCAGATTCTTTAAATCTCACATTTTTTCTTGCTGCTTTGTGCCTCAAATGTTGTTTGTTTGGCTTTTTGTTTGATTGCAGTTATTTACGGTTCACTGCTGGTTTTTTGAGATCCTAGCAAGAAATTCCACAGACAGCTGCAAAATATATCTTTAATCAATTTTAGGAGGACTGATGCACTAACTAACGTATTTCTTCCAGCTAAGACACGGTGTAAACTCTTCTGCAGGTACTCGGGGGAAAAAGTCTTCCTGACAAAACTGTTTCTTTCGTGGATTGGCAGTAGTGTTATCGTCGTGTAGTTCAGGCTGCTCTGAGCGTCATAATTTATGTACATCGGCCCTATCAGTGCTGTGCTCTCTTACCCCCTCATTGCTTTTTTTATTAAGAAACATCTTGTGCCATTTTTTAGACTTCTTGGGGGGAGCCTGTGAGAGCTGACATTGCTGGTTGTTTTTTCAGTATATGTCTATGAGCAGAAAGAATAGAACAAGGAGGCAGTATTTCTTGTGGGGGTTTTAGAGCGGCAGTATTCTGTAGGCAAATAACATCATCTGTTTTTTCATCATTCAAATGGTAATAGTGTAAATGCTGCCGATCCGGTTAGATAAGTCGGTATACGAGGAAATAGTAGCATGTTCCTATTAGAGTTTTCTCTGCAAAATGAAGAATTCTCAAGCGTATTGAGATTAAAACAACCCGCAGAGATCAGAAGTTTTCAGATCCATGAGGTCTGATTCAGGCTTATCTCTTCTTTCTGTAAACCTCATTTGTGTGCAAATTTCGCGCAGAAGATTTTCTATGGCAACAATTCCACTGTGAATTCATTTGAGGTAGTAAGGCCAAAAGGTTTTATTGAACTAGTACTTTTCTTCTAATTGTATTCAAATGGTCGCGTGTTTAGGTGTTGAGGTAGGAGTTAGATCTAATTTGCTGCTTAATCGCTAGTATTTATTCATTTATTTTCCTTTGCACTCATGCAAATTTCCTTGTTTGCCTTATGTCTTTTCAGGTCAGGATCGCAGTGAAGCCACTTTAATAAAGAGGTTTAAAGGTGACGGTGTCCGATATAAAGCAAAACTGATTGGGATAGATGAGGTTTCTGCCGCACGAGGAGACAAGTTATGCCAAGACTCCATGATGAAGCTCAAGGTGCAGTGAAACTTTTAATGTTTAATATTACGGAGTCAAGGGGAGCGAATTTCAGCTTGAACTTTTGCTTATTCTCCTTTCATGACACTGAGTCACACTCTGGTTAATTATGTATTGAAATCGGTCAATTTTACATGAACTCTGGCTGGTATTGCTTATCCCAGTTTAATTTTAATACATTATCTCTGAGTTCAGTAGTTATTTGTGATTGACACCACTGCAATTTGTCCACAAATTATGAACAACACATCTGCAAATTGAATAATTTTATTATGCAAAAAAGGAGGTAAACCACTATGAAGAAAAATAATATATCAGAACATTTTGCATGACAGTGCTAATCGACTACAGCCCTGCCCTTGACCATTGTGTCCTGTCAGGACAGGTAGGAAGGGGTGAGTGACATTGTGGTGTGTTGGTAGCCAGATACAGGGGAGAACCGGTGTCCTCACCGGTCTTGCACTGTGATGGCAGGATTGATGGGTTACAAAATCAGGAAGCGGTGCACTGAGAGAGCAGAGCATGAGAGGAGTCCTCAGAGTTTGGGGAAAGAAATAGAGCAGTGACAAAAGCTGATTTTGAGTAGACTGCAGACTTAGTAGTCTGAAAGCGCTAGTGGTGTACGAGGGTAGACTTGCTGGAGTGTGCTAGACGTCTCTCTCTGGCTCAGTCTTTTCTTACAACCCTCAAAGAGAGTTAAGAGCTCTCTGTAGGAAGCATCCTTTCTGTGGCCCTGGGAAATGTGGAAGAGCTGAAGTGGTTGAGAAGGAAGGATAGGTTGTGTTTTTCTTGAGTGCAGTGTTGGCCGTTGGCTTCCCACGCACACTGCAGGGTTACAAGCTAGGTCTAGGAATAAGCCCTCTACAGGTTTTGGGTTTTTTTTCCCCTTCCAGCACTCTGCCAAGAGAGCTGGTGGATTTCCCATTACTATTTTTTTCAGGAGGAGAAATAACTAAATAATATCTTTTACAGTACCAACCAGCAGGGTTCCAGTCCCGAGGAACAGAGAGGAATAGGTAGTTATTCATGAATAAACAGCAAAGGTTGACATGCATCTTACGGTTCAACAACCTAAAAGCAAGATCTGGTAGATAATTTACAAATAGTTTACAAACATTTTATGACAAGCAAAAACTAATCTGTTCTAAAAGGTGCACTGTGGATTTATCACATCTGCCACAATATTCCTATCTGGTTTAATTGTATACTGGATATTTCTCATCATTTCACAGTTCCTAGAAGCAATTTGGGAGAGGTGTCACTGTTCTGCTTCACAAGCCTTTTTGTCTCTCTCCGTCATGGATTACCATTTCCACATCTCCCAGAGGCCTGATACCTGTGTACAAAGTGGTGGGATTGACCTAAACAGTGTTCTGAGATGACTAAAACTATTAAGGGAAGGGAACATCAGAAATTCATGTATGTACGTAAGACAGCATAGCGTGGAGTTGTGGGCTCTGAAAACCGAGTGTCTAACAACATGGGTTTTAAGGCCAGGCATAAAGTTTTGGGGTGACTTTTGACAAATGACTCCATTTTTTCTCTTTAATTTTCACGTCTGTGTAATGAGAACAACGACCTCATGAAGGTCTTAAAGCATAAGTTAGTGATTATTAAAACATGTTGAAATTGCAGAGAACCAGATCAAGGCTAAATATTTTCATTTATTTACTGGTGCAATTGATTACATTTGATCTTAGTACGGTGCTGTTGGTCAGGGCAGGCTCACGAGAAGGTGGAAGTAGAAGTTACTATTATACTTATGCTGTGGAGAATAATACATCAGTTGTGTATCTGCAAGTTCATTTCTGAAGTAAAAGCGTGACAACAGGAAAAAACCAAATCCTCAATACCAGTTTTTTTACAGCAGAGGTGTAGTTTGATTTTGAGAAGAATGTTATTCTTCTATAAAAAACTCCATTTGCTTTTTCCAGGGGAGTGTGCCCATGAAGTAAGCTAAAGTTGTTGGCATTTTTTTCCTCCACTGCTTCTTGGGGTTTTTTCTTGGAAAAAGAAAAAAAAAAGAGAAGAAAACTGTTTATAGCTGGGAAAAGCGTGCTAGAAATGACCTTCAGCTTCCATGAAAACAAATTTCATGGAGGATTAGCTAGTGCAGGGGTTGGAAGTGGGAGCATATTTGAAATGCTGTCTGGGTGGCATGAAGAGATGTGGTACCTTAAAAAAAGGGAGGAAGCCAGAAGTAAGAGAAGGGACTGTTCCTGGAAAGCCCTTAAGTTTTCATAGAAAAGTGGTGAATCTTCCACAAGCAAACCTCCGTGCTCTGCGGTGGCACCTGGAAGAGTAACGAAACCAGCCAAACTGTTCTTTGTTTCAATAGGGGATTGTTGCTGCGGCTCGTTCGAAAGGAGAACATAAACAAAAAGTCTTCTTAACAGTCTCCTTTGGGGGAATCAAAATCTTCGATGAAAAGACAGGGGTAAGTAAAATAATCATGTGATGGAACAAAATTGAATCTTTTCAGGGATGTTTCTTTAAAAGCGTTTCCTGGCTGTGCAGTAATATCACACCAGCGTAAGCACACATCAAGCGTCTGACAAGGTTGATAAAGGGTTATCATACATCAGAGCAAGCCATTAGATGGCTGAGGTGTAAAGTGTAGCATGGGGACGTGGTTTATTTTAAAGCCTTGTCCAGGATACCTCTGCAGAACCACTTACTCGAGTACACAGATGCTCCTGACGTGCACAAACACTCACAGCTCTGAGTCCAGAAAGTGGCAAGGAGGGATTTGTTTTCCTTCTGCCAGATGAAGAATTACTTCTTGGAAATGCCAGCCCACTGTTTGCAGCAGACTTCGGCAGTCCATGGTGCAGACTTGGGTCTTTGCCCATCTGGGTTTTCTCATCCAGCCTGGGCCCAACTGCACCAGTCCTCTGGATGCTGCTTTAGACTCCTCAGCAGTACCAAGTGACTTCTGAGAGTCTAACGGCAAGGCATTAGCGTTAGAGGCTACAACTGTCCTGTATTGGGCCCCTTGTGTCATGGGAAGCTGAGGGCAAGAAAACAGGCTGGAACCAGGAGCTGTGGACAACTCCAGGAGAGTGAAGCTTGTTTTTCCCACTGATGCTTGAGATAGAGAGGATGGGTACTGGGAGCTGGGGAGCTCCTGGGAGCAGCACACACTTCGCTCGGATTGCCCTGAAGATGATGTCCCAGGGGAATCCGAAGGATTTCTGTCAGGTCCATAATTCTACATGAATGCAGTCGTAGTCACCATCATGTGATATACTCCTGTTAACAGCGACGACGGTCTTCTGTGCAGTGACAATAAGAATCAGAGCTTTTGTGTCGTCAACAGTAGACGTAGTATATATTGTATGGAATTGGAGGCAAAAGATACCTGAAAGCCCGAGGTTGCTGTTTAAGGCTGCCAAGCAGCAACTCGTCCAGTAGCATGTGGTCGAGGAAGTTGCAGGAAACTTCCGTGCCTTACACGATTTTTGCCACAGCAATGTCATGTTTGATTTCTTAAATTGCTCTGAAAGAAGAAACCTAAGCAAAACATTATACTACTTAGATATAAAGTGACAACATACAAATTGTTTTAATCCTAATTAAGAAGATTTTTACAGCAGTTTAAGCTCTGCCTTGAATTTTAAAAAGCTCTTGATTTAATCTTTTGAAAGATTAACTATTTAGCATGATGCTAGAAATAAAACCCCGCTGATGATAGATGAAATTATCTTTGCCAGTTAATTTATATTATTAGAAAATCAATGTCATTGAGCTCACTGATACATAATACAAGTAGCTAGTAATGAAAAGCTCATTTGGAATGTGTTGTGTACAGCATGTGTAAAGTATTCATACAAAAGCAGTGTTTAAGAGAACATTGCTGTAGTTACAGCCTGTGCTCAGAAGATAGGAAATGTCAGGATTAGGGCTGCCAGTGCAGTTGTGGTTGGATCCTCTGATAAGCAGCTATTAGGGTAGTGCTTAACTATGCGATGACATACCTTTCTTTGGCTAGAGAGTACCAGCTTCATTCAGTCTACAGAACAGAGTGTAATACACCGAACAATATGGTAATATTTTGTTTTCTTTTTCATCTGCAAATTGCACTGAGGCCACGGTTATTTCCTAAGACTAAAGTCTTTTTCTTGGGAAAATAAAGAAGAAGAAAGAAAGAGACTTGTCCTGTGGCACTTGTCTCTGAATGTTTCACAAACATAGGATTTATTTCAATAAACTAAAGAGGCAGAAGAGGATGCATTTGGAAACAAAAGTGTGGTTGAGCCAAACTGCCTTTCCTGTAGCGTCCTGCACGCTCACCTATCTGCAGCTAGTAAGGTGGAGACACTTGAACAAGCCTCCTGCATTTCGTAACTTTGACACCCTATACTCTAAATCTGACATAACTATATCATCCTTAGAGCAACCCTGTCACTCGCTCACTGAGGCTTAGACTGAAACCCTTAAATCCACCTTCCACATGTCTGCCCCTGAGCTGCCGGAGTGATGGACAGGAGTATTGAGTTGTCCTTCTTGAAACAGCACTGTGACAGAGGGATGTGAGGAGCTTTCCACATCAGTTTTTGCATGTTTTTTGAAAGCAGGAGAATCAGGCATTCCATACCAAGCTTTTTAAGCAGGCGTGCATAAACTGCTCTGCCAGTTCTTCACAGCCACCATCCCTTTGGCTTTTTCCCCAGCTTGGCTCTCTCCGTGTTTGGAAGTTTTATATCCTTGACCCACTCTTCTCACAGTCTCTCTCATCCAACCTGTCTCTGCTTCGCCAACCTACAGTTGCCATCTCATTCCTGCTCCTGCTGGTAGTCACATGTGATCTCAACATCTGAAATACACTCAGCAACAGGTCATGGACAGACCCTGACAGTGTTTCTGCTCTGTGTGAGCCTGCAGGAGCACTAACCGAGGCAAGGTGCTTTCCACAGTACACGGAGCAAATCAGAATCGTAGAATGGTTTGGGTTAGAAGGCACCTTAGAGACCGTCTTGTTCCAGCCCCGCTGCCGTGGGCAGGGACACCTTCCACTAGGTCAGGTTGCTCAAAGACCCGTCCAGCCTGGCCTTGAACACTTCCAGGGAGGGGGCGTCCACAACCTCTCTGGGCAACCTGTGCCAGTGCCTCACCACCCTCATCGTGAAAGATTTCGTCCTAATACCTCCTCTAAATCTACCCTCTTTCAGTTTAAAACTGTTACCTCTTGTCCTATCACTCCATGCCCTTGTGAACAGTCCCTCCCCAGCTCAGGCACTGGAAGGCTGCTGTAAGGTCTCCCCGGAGCCTTCTCTTCCTGCAGGCTGAACAGCCCCAACTCTCTCAGCCTGACTTCACAGGAGAGGTGCTCCAGCCCCTGATCATCTTTGTGGCCTCCTCTGGTCTCGCTCCAGCAGGTCCACATCCTTCTTACATTGGGGGCCCCAGAGCTGAACACATTAATATTTAGGGGTGATGCGCTGAATCTCATCCATATGGCTTTGGCTCATCATGGTGTAATGCTAAGTGCTGTCAGCTGTCATAGCAGTAAATAATACCGTCTATGCAGTCTGATGTCTATGTCTGTGTGCTAAAGTCACCGCCAAGGAAAGCAGCCTTACTGCTGTAATGTGGAGCCTTCCATAAGGCAAGATAAGGGTGATGCAATCAGGTGATGCAGAACACTGATAATGCCATTCTTGATTTAGACACAACAAGGAAAATCCCACAAGCTGGCAAAATCGAGCTTGTGCAATTGCTCAGCCTGACTCTCTTGATGGGAAGGAAGTAAAAGGGGTTGCAAAAAGGTTGGTTTTTGCTCACACAGGTCTTCTCATATCCATGTTATACTTGAGTTTATAAAGTCTGGAGACTGATGCTCACATTTGTGCAACAGGGTAAATAATACATCCTTAAATAGGGAGCAGCCCGGATAATCTCGCGTATGCTTTCTCCTCCTTTAACTACCCTCCCTGTCTCCCACGATGCTTTCTGTTTTAGTTGTGTTTCCATTATTTTGGAATTCTTAAAAAGATATTTTGGGCCACAGTGCTCATTTATTATTTACTTGGAAAGGTTATTTACCTCTCTAGAGCATCCTTTCTTAATTTTTATCACTGGCTACTGCTGTTGTGTCTGCCACAATGGCAGTCTGATGTGATAGACAAGAGAAATAATATTCTGAAAAAATGTAGGCTTCTGTGTGTCTAGTATCTTGTGGACTACTATTGGATTTTAATTTATCACAATAAAAAATCAATTTGTAGCTCAA
Source organism: Steatornis caripensis (assembly GCA_013398225.1). Lineage (NCBI taxonomy): Eukaryota > Metazoa > Chordata > Aves > Caprimulgiformes > Steatornithidae > Steatornis > Steatornis caripensis. Next base: position 176,084 of record VZSC01019646.1, read on the forward strand.
AACTAGCAAATTTTTTAAAATTGGCAGTGTCATAGCTGACTTCATACAGATGATTTAGGGGAATTACTCCATAATTCATTACAGATGAAAGGCTGTAGTTGGGTTACTACTGAAAATGATAAGCAAGGTTTTTTCCCCTGTACTTTATAGCTCCCTTTAATATGTTCCAGACGTAATATTCATCAAAAAATATTGATTTTAATAATGCTATTATTCCAGCCATCAGGAATTCTGCCCTTTGAGTAAATTTGTCCATGAAGGAGATTAGTTTGAAGGTGGCATATCGGTTGGGAAGAGTTTATCTCACCAAGAAAAATACCAGAAGGATTTGCTGTGAGTTTGCACTGTAGATGCGATACAATTCAGTTCATCTATAGCACTGCAATAGAAATAATAACACTCTTTTCTCATATTTCATTGTTCTATTCCATGGATTACCCTAAATAGGTCCCTTCATACCACTTTTTAAATACTCTGCAATGTGTTTAGAACGTGATAGAAGGGCCCTGCTTAGCAGAGTTCACCCTGCAGCCCTGTAGTTTACGTGTACTGTTATATAGACTCGCTCATCCGCTGGAGGAGCCTGCCCACGTAGGCAGAACAACACAAATTGCTCTGCTGTTGAAGTCCCAGCATTATCTGTATAATCCAAAATTGTATTTAATTTGACTAACAGGATGTCGTATGCCAAAAATTGTCATTACACATGGGGTTTGACCCTATTTCTTCTTATAAATGTACCTTTTTTGTCTACTGTCACATGTTGGCCAGCCATCCCACTTGCCTTCTGCAGAATATGTTTGCCAAATGTATACCTCACCTGAAGGAAATACTTTTTTTTTAATTAACATAAAAAGTCAACCACAATTATTACTAAACCCAGACTTTTACTACCCGGTGCCACTTCAGCATTTCATGGCTCCATATTATACGAAAAAAATTTTTGACCATTTGTTCTGTCATATTCCCCCTGCACCCTGGTGCAATCTCAAGACGGCGTCTTTCAAAAGCAAGATGACACAATGTGTTCTTCATTGGTAGACTTTGGTGAGGCGAGTTCTGTATTTTCAAAAGCATAGTCTGTAGAAGGCAAAAATGCAAATAGTTGCATTACGCTGTTTAATGTTCTTATTTTCAGAGTGGAACTTAGTGGTTAATGTCTTCTTAGAAAGCGACAAAAATCGTAACTCTAAATATAGCAGGATATGCAAAATTTTTAAAGGACCGTCATTGTTCATTAGCTATTTATGAGTATTATTCTGTTAATCACACACATCAGGCTATCTCCCTGTGATAGCTTAGTAATGCTTCAGTAGACGTGCATGACTAATACGGTCTCCATAAAGAGGCTGTAATTGTCTCGTTGTTTATTTATGTAACAATAAATCTTTGTTTACTGTAGGTTACTTTCCAAAAATGCATTTTAAAATAATAATTAAATTCTGTAAAATACTTGCGAAAACATTTTCTTCTATGCTCATGTAATGAGGTATACTTTTAAACTCAAGGTCTTTCTAATTGTATAATCCTGTTGACTTTGAATGGAAAACCCAGACACTGTGAAAGAGAAATAAGGTGAAAGCAGAAAAATTACTGTTTGGCTTTAAGTAAAGAATCAATTCTGTTGAAGTGAAATTTTGTATCAGCTCGTGGATATGCAAATTGCCAACTGTTCTGCAATATATAGCTATATGAGCTATTGTTATAGGTGAAATATTTATCTACACTCTATGGTTGTCCAAAAGGCGTGATAGACCAATACCAGTATCTCGTTAATTTGTGAGGAATATCCTAAGCAGATGGATTGTAAGCCAGTTTATGAAGACGACAGTAATTTTACCAGTTTTTCTTATTTTGTCATATACAGTACCCCAAGAGGAGTTTCATTTGCATTATTTATTATATACTTCAGAAGGATTGGCCAGTCTGTCAGACATGTTGACCCATATCTTTATGAAAATACAGGGCTTGAGTACAGCCTGTGGGATTGTAAGATTTCTAGGAATTCTCTGTCTGGTTTGGTTACAATACTGCAGAGAAGTATTGCAGCGTGTTACTCATGTTTTATGAATTTTACTTGTAGCCATTTTCTTCAGTCTATGAGTACGAAATCCAGGAAGGAAAACTCTCTCTATAAATACATACATACATATATATATAAAACTATAAAATGTTGAGTATCTATTCTCATTCTTGCTATCCGTCCCTTATTCTGACCTTTATTATTTTTGCAGGATTACGTGAGTCTCATGCAGAGCAGCGTTTACCTACCCGAGAAGGTGTTTATTCAGTTAATAAAACCCCCTGTTCCACAGAAGGGGGACCAGGCTTTACCTGTAGTGTTTTGCACAAATAAATTAATTTGCCTTTTCATGCTGGCCACAGAACTAGAGGGTTTGCTTCTGCTTTAACTCTGAATGATGTCCAAATAAATAACACCTGTAGTGGGGTGTCATGATCCTGCTGGCCTGACATTGTTCTCTCCTAGTGAGATAACGTTATGGCTGTGATACGATCCAGCCACTGTTTTAGACCTCTGCATCCTTGCCATCTTCCTGGCCTATTAAGCTCTTTTGACCTTACAACGCACAGATTTTTCAAAGTGGTTGCCAAGACTTCTGTAAAGCATTTTCCAGCTTGTTCTGAGACTTTATCAGGTTTGTGCTGATAACTCCTGCATTTGCTGCTCTATTTGATGTGAATGATAGTGTTAATTGTGCTGATAGATTGCTAACAGGACAGCTAAACTTGGCTGAAAAAAAAAACTGTAGCAACATGAAAATTCTCACTCTTGGCAAAAGATACCTTATTGAAAATGTAGCAAAGGTACTTCTTGACTTCACTGGAAATCTGTTGGTTCTGGCATCTTTGACCAGAAATCGAGGTAACGATTATGGATCTGTAGTTATTCCTTGAAGCACATGTGCTGGAGTAGATGAAATGTCAAACTGTCAAGTCTCCATCATTCAGCATCTCTGAATATTTAAAAATAGAAATAAAAGAAGGAATTAATTTTATCTGTTCTCTGCTCGCTCTGCAGTGAGCAGGAGAGATGGTGTGATTAGTTCATTGAATTTTTGTGTTTGCCAGAGCATGGTATTGGCCAGGAGATTGTTAACGGTCCCTGCCTGGGGCTCCTTCCAGCTCCAGGCAATAAGCTCCCAGCGCTGGGTTTTGTCCCCTGCATTTCTTTGAAAGTTATCTTCCCAAAGTGCCTTTTCAGGGCTGATGTCAGGTGGAGCACTTTTAGCACCGTTAGTGTATCAGCTGATTTTGAATGAAGTCCTTCTTCCTGGCCTCCCTGACTCTCGTCTCTGGATTTACCCCTGTGTTTCTTCTAATTTCTTTTTCTCTCTCCTGCAGTTTTCATCTGGGATTTCCTGGGTGCTCTCTGTCCTTGATATCTTTTTCTTTTCCTGCTATGCTTTTTATCAGTGCATTTGCAAATATAAATTTGCTTGTTGTGTCAAACCAAACGATGCCAGCCCTGTCTCCTTTTCAAATCTTGACCTGTCTCTCCAGCCCTCTCCTTACACGTTCAAGCTTAACGTGGCGAAACCAAGCCTTTTAATCCTGACTCCCAATGGTCGTTCTCTGACCTCTTTTTCGAAGTGCTGAGAAAAATATCTGCATCATCTATTATTCAGCCCTGTAAACTTAGCAGCCTTTTTAGCTCGGCCTTGATTGTCACATCCAGGGTAACTCCAGATCGTGCACGTTCTTCTTAATTGCTCTGAAATACAGCATTTATTGTCATGCTTGCGGTTAAAACCCAGTCCCGCCTCTCTTCCGTCTTGTTTCTCTAATTGTTATCCTTCCCTTTGTCCTTGACAAATGTGACTTTTATATTTGAAATCCATCACGACTGCAAAGATTGCCCTCTCAGTTGATTCATTTGATCACATCACACTTCTCTTTGCATTCCTATGCTGAATCTGCCTTCGCTATTTTATCAACCTATAGCCTAACTTCTTTTCCCAGGCTCTTCATGGCTGTCTTTATTCTTCATCCACTTTCAAGGAGCCATTGCACAGTACCAACTTTCATCATCCATTTATTCAGTTTTCAAATAAATTATTCTGAGCCTCTTCCTGTCCTGCCCATCGTACTTTGGAGGAATTCTTTGCACATATTCGTGCAGCACCCCCTTATTTTTTTCTTCAAAGCCCTCCTTAAAACACTCGCATGCTGGAAACTTGCAATGCTGAGACTGCTGGTGCTCTCTGATCACAGCGTGTCACGCGGATCTGTGCTGCGTCTCGCAGTCACGCTCTTGTCATTTCCCTGCGATGAGGATAGCCTGTGTAACAGCTTGTAGGTGCAGCCCATGAATTCATTCTTCTGGCTGGCTGTCGTTTCTCTTGTGAGCTTGCAAAGGTGTGGCTTGGGGAATGGTTGCACAGGTCAAATCAACCATGCCGTCTACCATGTCAGCCTGGCATCTGAGGGGTGAGTGGCCCACAACGTGCTCACGCCGGAGGAAGAGGCAGAGGAGCGATGGAGGACATCTGCCAGCGCAGTGAGTGAAGCGTTTCTTCATGCCCAGGGGTTTACGAGGAGGACCTACTGCGGTCACGCGTCTCGGAGATGTTCCAAAGGGCATCTGGCTCTTAGCTTTCAATGGTTGGAATTGAAGTATAAACTCTCTGGGATTACCTTTCAATTCAGGGGGTTTTATCAAAGTTGGGGTTTTTTTCGTCGGGGTTTTTTTTGCTGACGATACAAAGCTGGGGGGAGCGGCTGACTCACCGGAAGGCTGTGCTGCCATCCAGCGTGACCTGGACAGGCTGGAGAGTTGGGCGGAGAGGAACCTGATGAAGTTCAACAAGGGCAAGTGTAGGGTCTTGCACCTGGGGAGGAACAACCCCATGTGCCAGTACAGGCTGGGGGTTGACTTGCTGGAGAGCAGCTCTGCGGAGAAGGACCTGGGAGTGCTGGTGGACAACAGGCTCACCATGAGCCAGCAGTGTGCCCTTG